>BDUI01000944.1:119935-140151 GCA_002335545.1 Apodemus speciosus
ATCTGCCTGCCTCTGCCTCCAGTGTTGGAATTAAAGATATGCTCCACCACGCCTGGCTCATTAGCACCATTTTCAACCGTCTTCAGCAAGGCTTGCTATATGAAGCCTAACAGCAAGTAATGGAGAYGCCCAGAGACGCAGAAGGCCAGGCAAGCAGCAAGTGCATTTCCCCTCTGCGTAGGAAGTCTGGAAGTGATCAGCTCAGGGCTGGGCAGCGCCCAGCGGGCCAGAAACCACATACCCTCTTGTTACACTGTCTTCTGTGCTTTCCGTTTCTAAGACCCCAGAGAGCTGCCGAAGCTCCGGCCATCRTGTTTGAAGTCCAGGAAGCAGAAAGGACAAACAGAGAGAACCTGCTTCTCYGTAAGGCCTCTCTGAGGAAACAGTCATTTCTATACACCTACATGTGTCAAAGGGGCCTGGGAACTCTGATCTCCATTTTGGCACCCAAGTCCCCCAGCTTCCTTTTCTCAGAGTAAATGTCATGAAATGAATAAAATAAAGTATATGAGACTGCAAGGCAGCCAGATCAGACTGAAACATGGTTCTGCTTGCAGTGGCAAAGACTTTGAGGTGTGTACATAACATAAACACACACACACACAAACACACACACATACAGACAAACACACACATAAATGTATACAGACATACAAACACACACACAAAAGCACACAAACACACACACATATACACAAACACACAAACACAAACATACACAAACACACATACATATACACACAAACACGCACATACAAACACACACAAAAACACACATACATACACACAAACACACACATAAATATATATAGACATACAAACACACACACAAACACACACAACTACAAACACAAACACATATACATATACACACAAACACACACACAAACATAAACACACACATACACACAAACACACAGACACACAGACACACAGACACAAACACACACAAACATAAACACACACATACACACAAACACACACATACAAACACACACACAAACACACAGAAACACACACATACACACACATACACACACATACAAACACACACACAAACACACAGAAACACACACATACACACACATACAAACACACACACAAACACACACATACAAACACACACACAAACACACACATACAAACACACACACAAACAGGAGGTGGCAGAGTCTTTAAGAGGTGGGACCCAGTGGGAGAAAATTGGACCACTGGGAAAGTACCCGCCGTGGAGTTATTAGGTACCTGTCTGCTAACATTAGACAGATCTTTTTGGATAAAAATGTATACTTGTAAAAACCTACAATATCCTTTTTAATATAAAAGGTTGGTCTTTCTACCACTAACATCCTGGGGGTAGGGGGCTTTCTGGACACCAGAAGATAAGCAGTTCCCTCTGCATGTGCCCCAGTGCACATGTGGTTGGCTACCCCAGGCACCAAACCAACAGGACCGACTGTCCGTGAACTGAAAGGCCCTAAACTATGACTTCAAAACCCCCTCTCTTCTCTTTAATTTGACACTCTTAGGTATTCTCTTACAGCATCACAAAGCTAGCTAACAGTAATCGCAGAAGCCAGGTATAATGTGCCAACATTTGAAGGAATTCAGAATGAGAGAGTGAAAAAAGGAAGAAAAAAAAAAGGTGGGGAGAAAAAGGGGAAGATAAGATTCAAGCCTGGAAGGATTTGGTTAGGAAGGTGGGAGGGTCGTGGGTGTGGAGAGAGCAGCCTCCCAAGGGGCTGGTGAGGAAAAGCTATGGGCTTGAGCTCTGGAAATGAAATTTCCAGACTGGAAATGAAATGACTAGGAATGAAACCTGCCAAGAACTGTCTCTGTGTACCCAGGCTGGTGGGCGACAGCGTTTAACGTGAACTCGAAGGACAAACTTAAACATCTGGTGGTTCTTGTCCCTAAGGAAAGAGTCAGAGTGGCCACTAAGGGGACTCCATGTTGTCTGTCCCATTCTGTTTCTCTTAAAACAAGGAGAGCAGGCAAGGAGAAGGTGGGGGCCTGGGCTCACGGGGTGAATGCCAGCCTGATCTGTGATCCTGACACTCCGGGATGAAAACATAAGAAACTCAAGGTCATCCTCAGCTACATAGTAAGCTTTGGGCTAGCCTGGAAAACATGAGATGCTGAGAAAAAGAAAAGAAGAGGAGAATGCTGTGTGCAAATGTGATCAAAATGTGAACCACCAGGAAAAGGCCTTGTTCTTGTTCCTTTTCTCTAGTTTGTAACTTAAAAATTGGTGCCATCTCCTTAACATTTATCTGACGTGCATTTTACTACTTTCTAGATCCTACTTTTAACTCTGCAATCAGTTCTGGCTGGGGCTAAACCTTCCCATTCATTACATGGGTTTATTTCTGCGCATGCGCACATGTGGAGATGCGAGGACAGCCAGGGAAGGGTCGGTGGGCTGTTCTTGTCTTCCATCAGGTAAGTTCCAGGGATTGAACTCTGGTCCTCAGGTCATCAGATTTGCTGGCAATCGACTTTGTGCCCCGAGCCATCACACTGGCCCCTAAACTCTGTCATTTAGTTTGAGAAGGTTGACCCTGTCGGAGCTCCCTGAAGCAGGACTGATTCAGCTTCCTAATCCCCTGCGTCCATGCTGTAGCCCTCATGTGGGCTAGATTCCTATTGGGACTCACCGGTGCCCACCTCTTCCTAAAATTATCCACCCATTTTGTCCCCTCCACCACGGAGGGCGGGCTCTCCTATAATATTACATACTTTATTATTCAGTGACTTTTAACTAAAAATGTTGTTGAGATGAAGCTTTGTTATGTTGTTCAGTAACTTGCAGCAATCCCCCTGCCTCTGCCTCCTGAGTGCTGGGATCACAGGTGTGAGCCACCACATCTGGCTCAAATTCCTCACTTTAGCATAAATTGTTTGACTTTGACAGGTACTTACCTTTGCAATAGAAATCCATTGTGCAAAACAAAAGTGAAAAACGATGGGCGGGGAGGCAAAGGAGGGGGGCTGAGAGGGAGTGGGGGGGAAGAACCGGGCAAGGGAGAGAGGAGGGAGGGAGAGAGGGAAGGAAAAAATAGAAAAAAAGAACTGGGAGAATGAGCTCTTTTTCCTTTTGACTCTTTCATTTTCTTTTGGTCTTTCTCTTTTCAGGCCTGAGAATGGAATCTGGAGGAGGTGCTCCAGCAAGTCACAGCCCTGTTCTACAATCCAGGTCTTGAGTGGTATGAGTTACTCTAATTGTTATTACTGGGAGAGAAAAAGAAAGCAAATCCTTTCCCCGGAAATGGAAAGTGGAAGTGAGTATCAGACTCTCAGGGCTAGGGTGTGACTCAGCTGCAGAGCCCTGGGTTCAATCCCTACCACTGCCAAAGGCCCCCCCTCAGTCCCTCCTCTGCCCTCTGCTGCCCTTCCGTTCTTCCTCCAATAATCCTTTATGCGGAGGTCCCTATGTGCAGTACTTGCCCTCAGTCCCAGAGGGAGAGGCAGACATTTGTCAGGTGACCAACCAGCCCTCCATAGGTCAGGTGGTGAGGACCTGCTGGTGACATTGCTGCTGACTGCCTGGTGGGGRAAGAGGTGACTCAGGCCACTCCCATTGTCTCTGCACTGGCTGAGACTAGACAAGGGCCCACCCTCCTCCCTGGTCCATCCTCAGCAATCCCCACCCCGTTATCCTTGGGGGTACTGCTTTCTATGCTCAGGAGCTCCATCACACACTCACTGTGATTGTCTGAACATTAAAACCTTCTGTGTCTGTGTCTGTTTAATGTTAATATGTGCACGTGTGTGGGTACTGGTGAAAGCCACAAGATAACGTCAGATTCCCTAGAGATAGYTACAAGTAGCCACGAGCCACTTGATGTGGTACTGGGAACCCAATTCTGGTCYGCTGCAAGATCAGTAAGAACTCTCAACTGCTGCCATCTCTCCAGACCCAGGTAATAGCTTAAAACAAATAAACCCCAAAAATTTTAAAAAAGAATCCTGGGAGCTAAGGTGACACCTCAGTCAGTAAGTGTTTGCAAGACTGTAAGTTAAATCCTCAGAACCCAGTTTTTACAGAGCCAAGTGTGGAGATACACATTTACAACCCCACCTTTGGAGAGGTAGAGATGAGAAAACTCATTGTCCCCAAGCTAGAGTTTGGTGAAATCATACTTTGTTCTGTCACTGGACCTTATGTGGGGTGACCAGGCACCTTTCCTCATCTCCTCAGGAAAGTTTACAACAGCATGCACAGAAGAATCCTCTATTGGTCTGTATAATCGAGGGCAGGTTTGGGGGCTTCTGTTTAAATTGAGCTTGTGATACACATTATAAGCTGTCAGCTCTCAGGGGCAAGGGCTTCATGCACATAGTAGATGTGCAGTAAGGTTTCAGTAAGTCCCCTGCAGCCTGACTACTCACCCAGCTCTGACAGCTCTAAGGCACATTGAAGCTACAGTCAAACCCAGTGACTGCTTGTCCAACAACYTCCTTGAAGGGTATCAGCCCTGGAAAAGATTTGCCTCAGAATGGTTTTCAAAGTTATATCTTGAGGGTAGCTGGTCAGACTGGTCAGAAGGAGTAGTAGGAAGGTTAGTTAGGTCGTCCAAGGCTTTAGCAGCCTGGCTGGTCTTCCACTGCCCCGTTCGTCCCATCCTTATGGAGTCGAATGGGAACGYGCCCCACAGGCTCTTGTATTTGAATACCTAATCCTCAGTTGGTGGAACTGTTTGGGAAGGATTASAAGGTGTGGCCTTGTTGGAGGAGGAGTGTCACTAGGGGGCAAGCTTTGTGATTTCAAAAGTCTACCCTRTTCCCAATTCCTTCTCCCTGCCTCGTGCTCTTGGAACAAGATATGAACTCTCAGCTCCTGCTCCAGCTCCAGCACCATTCCTGCTTGCCTGCTGCCATGGCTCCTCTCCATAGTGGTCGCGGACCAAAATCCTCTGAAGTGTAAACGTCCAGTGTGTTCTTCCTTCTCTAAGTTGCCTTGGCCGTCATGTCTTATTACAGCAAGGGAAAACGTAACTAAGACACGAATCTTAACAAAAATGAGTTTTCTTGCTATCAATTAAGAAGAGGGRGGGAGAGGCAGGGAGGRAGGGAGGGAGGAAGTCAGAAGAAGAAGGAGGGAGTTCTGAGAAGCATGAAAGTTGCYGTTACAGGGCCAGTGAGATAGTTCATTGGCTAAAGGTGCTTGCCATCACCTTGATGGCCTGAGTTCGAGCCCTGGGACCTCATGGTGGATGAAGAGAACTGACTCCTGAAAATTGTTAATTTTTTTCACATTTGTCTCATAAATACCTATTCTGTACTTGTCCAATGGCAGTTAAAGTCAGTATTCTATTTTCTTCTTAATGTTCTGCTATCTTCACATTCCTGTGTGTGTGTGTGTGTGTGTGTGTGTGTATGTGTATGTGTATGTATGTAATTACAGGTATGTTTGTGTGTGTATATGCCCACGTGTACACACACACACACACACACACACACACACACGTGAATGTAGGTGCCTTCTGAGGTCAGAAGATCCTTCAGGCATCAGATGTTGAAGTTGGAGTCACAGGTGGCTGTGATCCGGTCACTATGGGTACTGGGCACCCAACTCCCACAGTACAAACAGCTCTTAACTACTGAACTATCTCTTCAGCCCCTATCTTGTCATTCTGAACATATGTTGAATAAGGGGCCTCAGGGAATTTTCAGCGAGCACTGGTTCCTGCAGAGGTTGCATCCATGATATGCACAATGGAGGAGRCTCTGGCATCAAATTCCCAGGAAGGACCTGACACAAGAGTCAAGCTCCAGAGTCTGGGGACTGAGGAGGTGGGGGAGCCCAGCTGTATGCCTGAGAGGATGTCACCAGGCTTGGAAAGCACCTTGAAAACTGAAAAGTTCATGGCTATCAGAGGTTCTTTGTTTCCTTCTGTGGTAACTGTGTCACGTTTTTAGAARATGTACTGAAACACTCATTGAATAAATGTGAATGTCCTACTAACAAAGCAAGTCAAGGAGACAGCTACAGAGCGTGCTCTAAGAAGAGAGATTGGCTCTCGACTGAGCTGATGTATGGACTCTCATTTACCAAATGTCTAGCACATTTCAGATACTACATGGGCCACTTTTTGTGTCTTATCCCATTCAGCTTCTCAGTGTCTTATCCAGGTCAACAGTGGTTGACCCCATCTAGAACTACGGAAGGTCAAGCCGGTATGGGGTCAGACACCTGCTGGCCACATAGGCTGTTCCCTTCCACTGTAGTTGGCCAGATCCAGTTCTTTCCTGGGACCAGGGGACAGAGCTCAGCAGTATTCTTAGAGGTCCAAAGACAGGCTGTTGCTCTTGTCCTCAATGGCCAGAGTCCTGTCTAAGGGCAATCAGCTGTCCCAGTGTCCCAAGACCACGCGATGGGTATTGTCCCTTCCAGTTGGAATTCTCTGCTGAGAGAAGCGTCTATTTCTCACCCCCTCCCACTCTATCTGGGGAATCCATGCCCCACCCCAGAACATCCTTGCAGGGTTCACAGGGGACTCTAGGGTAAGGAGGGGGGTTCTCTTCCTCGTCGACTGAAGCTACTTAATTTCTATCTAGCTCAGCAGTCCAGGCCTTGACCACTCGTCAGAACAGCTGCTGAGAAAATATGTTCTATGGCGAAGTCTTGCTTTCTTCTATTATGTATGACATTTCCCCAAAGGGGTGGGGGGAAGAGTTGGATTAGTCAGTCCTATTATTCTCCTGTCTTAACTTTCCACCTGAGAACCATCTGTCATGGAGAACAGTTTGCTTCACAGCCTCTCAGGCTGAGTTCCATATGCAGAGAAGGAGGCTGCACAGGGGACAACAGTGACCTTGGGTACCCCGGTGAGGGGGCCGGAAGAGGCGGGGTGTGAGGATGGACCGCCAGCTACCAGGGCTGCTCAGGAGCGAGCTAAGCTGGGCACATAGAAGGCTGGTGAGCGTGGTCCGAGGCTGCTTCCTGGTCTCTCTTCCCACCTCAGCCTCCGGAGTGGGCGGCAGTAACCTTTCCGCGGTCTCTAAGACAGTCTTCATGTGGAGCCAGGAGAAGATGGAAATCTGACCGCAAACACTAACAACTCACGGGGATCCACATTTCTTTAGGATACAGAGAAAACACTTTAGAGTATTTCTGTGCCAGCTACCACCACAGATGCTCCCACCCTCTGTGTCAGGCCTCCTCTCTCCACTTACAGAGACCAGGATCGCAGTCAGGGGTGGCCCCACCCACAAGATAACCACGCCCTTCCCAGGCATGCCCAGAGGCCCCTATTCAGAAGATTCCAGATACCATTGAGTTGACAATGTTCTCAGACATCCCTCCTATACTGAAGCAGCTCAGGGGGGGATGCCAGCTCGGGCTGGGGGGGGGGCTCACTATCCACTTAAGAGTGCCTCCCCATCCCCCTTGCATYGACTCCTTGGGGCCAAGCACACCAGGCTCCTAAGCCAGCACGTGGAGTGGGCGTCTTCCTGGGCAAGTTAGTTGTTCAGAGTCGGCCTGGCCCGAGTTGACTTCTCCACACTCTGTAATACCAGCTTAATTCATCACCCTGACTATGGATTATCTGTCACCTTAGTCATTTCTCACCCTAATTTTTTAGGGTGTGTACTTACTATGTATGAAATGAAGGTAGAGATCAGAGAACAATTTGAAAAAGTCAGTTCTCTCCTCTTACCATACAGGGCCTCGGGGATCGAACTCAGATCATCAGGCTTGGCAGCAAGCCCCTTTACCCATGAACCATCTCACCAGCCCCCTTTTCGTGTCCTAACTGGTTCGGAAGAGTTCAAACTGAACATTACCCAGCACTTTGTCCCCTAAACAGGACCTCTATTAAAACTAAGTTGGATGGTATGTATTATATTTTGGCCTACCCTTGAGAACTTTACTGCCTCCAAATCCATTTTTCAAGTTAATGATCATAAATATAAAGATGTCACCCACAGGAATGTTGGCCGTGTTGGTGTCCAGAGAAACAGACCCATCAACTCACATTGTCTTTGGGAAAATATCAAGAGAGAAAAATCAATTAAAGGAGGAACAAAGAGGAAGCTGAGGCCCACGGGTGATGAGGGTGAACCACATCTGGAAGAAGGCCGGCTCTCCTGGGCTGGGAGTCTGAGTGGATGGAGGGATTTTTATAAAACTGAAAATGTGGAGGCTCAGGAAAGATTTGCCTTGGGTAGGGGCCAGGAAAGCAGTTCTGTAAAGTTCTAGAAACAAGCAGTGCTCATGATTCATGTGGCCCCCAAAATTCACAGGCCTCGAGGGTTGATGAAACTGACCAAATCGAAGACCCGATGAAGCCAGCTTGATAGACCATGGTCGGATTTATTTGTCAAGTACTTAGTGAGTACCATGTGTGTGTGACAGCCGGCAGTACTCACAAAGTGGTAAGCGAAGAGGCCTGACTGCTCTTAGGAGTTCCCAGGACTGGCCAGTTTTGTCTTGTGTATCCTTCTCTTCATGGGTTGGGAGTAAAATAAGCTATTTCATCTTTTAAAAAATATGTTTAGGGCTGGGGAAAGGCCCAGTAAGTTAAGTGCTAGCGTTTCTAGCACATGCTCCTGAGGTAGGTCCCCAGAACTCACAAGAAAACGGAATGTGGTGACGCACACCTGTCGGCCCAGCTCGGGAAGAGGAAACTGGTGGATCCCTGGGGCTGGCTGCCCAGCTGGCCTAGCATACTCGGTCACTTCCAGCCCTTTATAAAAGGTAGGCAGTGCCTGAGTGAGGACCAAGACCTGAGTTTGTCCCCTGCCCCTACTCTCTCACCCACACACATGCATGTTCAATTGGGAGGTTGAGCTGTGTGTAGTCACTGTATACAATCTCAGATTTTATAGCTGCCAGGTTATTTAAATCCTTCTCTCAAGGGACACTTTTCACCCATACAGCTGTCTGCCTTGTGGCGGAGGAGGGTGTGCCCAAAGAGAACCGGGGATCTCTCAATAGGGTCTTGTTCTGTTAACCAAGAAGGAAAAGTCTAAGTAAGTACTATCTTTTCTGTCTGCCTTTCTGTCTTTTCTCTATTAAAAAGCTTTTACATGTGTGTGTGTGTAAGTTTGTGTGTGTGTGTGTGTGTGTGTGTGTGTGTGTGTGTTGTCACTGTAAAGAGGCTATGAGACAGACAAGATGGCTCTGTGGGTCTTGCTGCCGTGCCCCACAAGCTGAACCCACACGGTCGGAGAGAACCTACTCTTACAAGTTGTCCTCTGACTTCCAAAAGTACATCATGGCATGTATGAATGCATGCACTTGCATGAGCATGCACTCATGCACACACACACACACACACACACACACACACACAGAAAGAGAGAGAAAGCAATGTAGTTTTTAGAATGTAATGTATGAAAGTGTGGCTCAGTGGTGAGGGCTTGCCTGGCATGAATGAGGCCTGGGGTTCTGTCTCCAGTATTCACAATAAACAAACAACAATTAAATAAAACATGCATATATTTTTACATTATCTATTATCCATATATTATATGGAAATAAATGGGATGAGCCTTAGGCTCAACTTCTGGCAATCGCTAAACAAATGGCGGGATGTTCCTTTCCTTACCTCCACCCATGATTGTGACACGATTGTGATGAGCCCCTGAAGAATCGGGCTCCCATGCTGCCTTGGGGCATCTTATTTGAGGGCTCTCCCTTGGTTTTTTAGCAGGGACCTCGGCATGGTGGTGGTTCTCCCCATGGAGAAGGCCCAGCGGGCAATCAGGGACCCGACAGACCAGGAGTGGGTAACAGCATCTGTTTCCTCCTGCATCTGAGGACAAGTCAGGCCCACCCGAGGGGACGCCCCTGAGCGCACACTCCAGGAGCCCAGGGAATTCACGGGATCCACCTGTCTAGGTGAAAGGCTCTCTGGCTGGCCTGCCCTTTTGTTCAGAGCCTTGGGAAAGGATGCGCTGTGAACTGTGAGGACACCGGTCACTTCAAAACACTTCCAAGAGGGCTTCTCCTCCCAGCGGGCTGACCACTGATTTGCCTGGAAGCCAGCTGCTTCCTTCTCTTCCCCAGGGAAGCACTTTTGCCCTTTCTGCAAACTTCCTGGTGTTCAGGTGACTCACAGCTCCCACACAGCTTAGCTTTTCAGGCTGGTCCTCCCCATGAGGGCTAGCCTCTGGCCATAACTGTCTTCCCACCCCAGGCCTGCATGCTGCCCCTAGGTGTAGGGACTGAGGAGTTCCTGCTGGCACAGCTGACAGCTGGTGGGTGCTCTTCCTGAACAAATCAGGGAAACCCACCCACTCTGGCTCTTCAGACAGCGCAGGTGGGGAAGCTCCCGGCAGCAAGCAGGGGAAAGGGCCAGAGAGCATCTGGGGCCTCTGCGTGGCTGCTGGGAACAGTCCCATTCAAGTCTGATCGGTTCCAGAAGCAGGAGCCATTATGGGGATTTTATGGGAACCCAAACACAGGAAGAGCTCCAGAGTTCAGCTTCAAAGAACACAAATATAGCCTCTCTCTCTCAATCTCTCTCTCCCTCCCTCCCTCCCTCCATCTTTCTTCATAGAGAACCTTCACTTTCCCTGACCATCTCCTACCAGCTTGCTCGTCTATACTTCCACACTTTCTCCCCTTCCCTCCACCCCTCTCTTCCGCTCCCCTCCTCTCCCCTCCCCTCCCTCCCCTCCCCTCCTCTCCCCCCCCCCCCCCCCCCCCCCCCCCCCCCCCCCCCCCCCCCCCCCCCCCCCCCCCCCCCCCCCCCCCCCCCCCCCCCCCCCCCCCCCCTCTCATCCCCTCCTCTCCTATCCTCTCCTGTCCTCTCCTCTCCCCTCCCCTCCTCTTGCTTACTTCTTTTTTTTCCAAGCACTGAAACACATCCTGGGGACTGTTCTTTTAACTTTTAAAAGCATGTTTATAATTATTATTTTGTGTGTGTGTATGTGTGGGGGGTCTGCTTATATGTTATCTGTCTACCACGTGTGTACCTGCTGCCCTCGGAGGCCAGACAAGGGAAGTGGAGTTACAGATGCCTGCTTATGAGCTGCCACGTGGGTGCTGGGAATCAAACCTGCATCCTTGGTCAAACGTGTATCCTCTGGAAGAGCAGCCGGTGTTGTTGACCACTGAGCCATCTCTCCAGCACACCTTTATTTTTTAAGACAGACTCTCACTGCACAGAGCTGCTGCTCAGGCTAGCCTTGAACTCACGATCCTCCTGTCTCAGCTTCTCAAGTAACAGGGATCCAAGTCCTGCATCACAAAACCTTTGCTTTCTCTCTTTCTTTTCTCGCCATGTAGCTCTGTCCTGGAACTCCCTCTGAAGACCAGGCTGGCCTCTAACTCACAGAGATCCTCCTGCCTCTGCCTCTCACGTGCTGGGATTAAAGGCGTGTGCCACCATCACCACCTGGCCCTTTTCTTCCCCATAAGCCCAAGTCTCTCCCTCGACAAYGCTCCCTGGTGCTTCTCTTTCCCTGTTCAGAATGAATGGAGAGGAATCCTTTCAGCCTTCTAAGGCCAAAGCGCTGATGGGTAGTCAGGACTGCTCAGCCAGGGCACCGCACCTGGTCCAGTCCCTGTAGAAGGGATCATGGGGGTAGATCCCCATCAGCAGAGTAGTGGCCCTGACAGCGATGGGCTTCTAAGAGGACTCCACTCGTTGCCCTGTGCTGGATGTTTGAGTAAGATGAGGGCAGGACCTAGGAAGATAACACGCCGCTTATTTAGAATTCCTCAGGGGTTGGGTCCTGGCAGACACACTGACCTGAGACTCGCTTAGGACTTTGGGTCAAGTGTCCAGTCTTTACATCGGGCCTGGCAGATGCTGCAGATGTGTGACCACCTGGATCGTGAGGGCCGTTAGCAGCTGACGGGGTGGGGAGGACTCAGAAGATGGAGTCTTGCTAGCACTGCCCCAGCCCCGGAGCAGCGGAGGACTGCTAGCCATGGCCTTGTATGCAGGGAGACAAGGGTGGCGGGGCGGCTGGCGCCCAGGAATGCAACTTTATCCTGGACCAGGTCCAGCGAGGCAGCCTGGTGTTGTTTTACTTGGGCACGGCAGCCTCTCTGGGGGAGTTGCAGAAGGAGCGTGAAATGATTCTGAGATTTCTGATTTTCTGTGGTGCAGTGAAGTGCTGCTCTCTGGAGTTGCCTCTGCACCCTCGCCTCGTCGCCAGGTCGTTTCTGAGGGGCCTTGGCTAGAGCAGTTAGTTCCAAGGGGGGTCCTGAGGCTGTGCTAACAAAGGCAGCTGGGGAAGTGGCTGGGCTTGCTCCTGCTTACACAAATGGAAAAATCTAGAAGGTCATTTGACTCCACAAAATACCCCTCTGTGAAGACTGCTGATCTCCAGTTAACCGCCGAGGACTGCCTGCATTCCACGCCGGCTTTAGCCTAGTCACAGAAATTGTTGGTGACAAGGCAACTGCCCACTGTGCCCTTCGCTGCACACCCCTCATTTGAATAGCTCATGAAGCAGCTGAACAGGGACTGGGTATGACCTTGAGCCGCTTGGCTTGTGATTTCTGGTGCTTTTAAGAGAAAGCCCATACAAAGCAGATGTTAGGGAAAATGCTGAATGGGCAAAGTCAGCAGCAGGGGAATCCTCTCCCCTCTGCTGCCTTGCTCTCTACTGGGGCATCACAGGCTCACTGGGGGCTGCCGTCCCTTTGTGGATCCCACACCTGAAGGTAAAAACAGGACTTCTTCCTCCTCACCTTGCCAGGGCATCTCAGAGACTCCAGTCAGTGCCAAGGGCCACCATAGTTCTTCCTCAGAGGACGGAGCTTGACCTGTGCCCTCAGCCAGGCCTGACTCCTATAAAGGACTACAGACAGGGTCATCCTTAAGCCCTTCAGCTCCCACTGGGGRCTGGGGACAGAACAGTCTGGAACCTAGAAAGCTACTTGGGGCAAAAGTCGCAGGAGATGACACATGGCATGTGACCGGAGCAGACAATTCTATGTGGCCACTTCCCTACTCTGTTGTCTTGTTTTAAATTTTTATTTCATTGTTTGTTTCAAGACAAGTTCTCACTATATAACTTGACTGTGTTGGTACTCACTCTGTAGACCAGGTTGGCCTCAAACTCACAGAGATCCACCTGCCTCTGCTTTCCAAGAACTGGGATTAAAGGTGTGTGCCACCATGCCTGTTCATTATTGCCTCCTCCTCTCCCCTCCTCCTCCTCTTCCTCCTCCTCTTCTTCAAATTTCACTATTAGTGTACCCTCAGTAAATATTAAAGTCACACAGTATCTTTTCCTGATTCTTGAAATTTCAGTTAAAAAAAAAAAAAGAGGTCAAAGATGATAAGAATTTATGATACCTGCCAAATTACTCCCCAAAGTATTTATGTCACTTTATAATGTCACCTTCAATGTATAAGAGTACCAGTTTCACCTGGCTCTACAATATTTATTATTATTACTATCGCATGATCACCATTTCTTTATTTTTATTATTATTACAGCGTTAGGGATCAAGCCCAGGGTCATCTGCATGTAGAAGTGAGTGTGTGGATCCCCCCCTTTTTGTTATGCATGTTGGGGTGTTGTGGATTTGGTTTATTGCTTATGTTATGTTAATTGGATTCCCAAATTACAGGAGAATTTGCACATCTGCATGTGAAACACTGAGGGTCCCTACCCCCAGCTGGTTCTAATTGGCAAATAAAGTTGCCGGCCAATGATTGGACAGGGAGACAGAGGCGGGACTTCCCAGGCAAGGGACCACAGGGAAGAGGAGGTTTTAGAATCGCCATGCCAGGAAAGGAGTACATGACAGAGAACCAGCCATGTGAAGAGCGGCCCAGGGGCCCCGACTGGGTCTGAGGTCGCAGAGATGAAAGATAACTAACTGTTAGTAAGAAGTGATTCAGGAATATTGGAGGGGAGAGTGTGTTAGACACGGGGAGGTTTGGCAAGATAAGGCTGTGTGTGTGCGTGTGTGTGTGTGTGTGTGTGTGTGTGTGTGTGTGTGTTTCATTCATGAATCCAAAACATTTGGGTGGGTATTGAGGAGGCTTGTGCACCTGCCAGAGAGTTTAGAGTGGATTAACAATTGCAGTTACATTGTTCTGTTTTGTTTCCTTTGGTTTTCCAAGACAAGGTTTCTCTGTGTAACCCTGGCATCCTGGACCAGGCTGGCCTTGAACTCAGTGATTCACCTGCCCCTGCCTCCCCAGTGCTGAAACTAAAGGTATGCGCCATCCCCACCCAGCACGCATCCTCCCTTTAACCTAAGTTTGTAAACAGAGAGGGGAGAGGCTCAGAGGGTAAGAGCAGGGCTTGGGAAATCCATGGTTCCAGGGAGCGTGAGGGTTCTACCACTCCTGTACCATCTGGCAAGTTTCCTACAGTCACCATGTTTTTAGAGGTGGGGAGAGGATTGAGGGGTGGCCCAGGAGGGGGGAGTGCTTGCCTAGCAGCTACAAGGCTGTAGATTAAATCAAGCCCTCTGCGGGGGATGGGGGGTGGGGGAGACAGACAGACAGACACAGAGATAGACAGACAGAGACAGGTGTGTGTGTGTGTGTGTGTGTGTGTGTGTGTGTGAGAGAGAGAGAGAGAGAGAGAGAGAGAGAGAGAGAGAGAGAGAGAGAGCCATCTTCACAAGTTTGGAGGTTGCTTTAGATAGTATGAGCAAAGTGTTTAGAGACACATCCAGGGCCTGGAGAGGTGGCTCAGTGGATAATAGAGCCCTTGCAGATTTTCAGAGGACCAGAGTTCAGTTCTCGGCGCCTACATTGGGATGCTTACAACCATTTCTAACTGCAGCTCCAAGTGATCCATCACCCTCTCCTGGCTTAGTGAGGTACCTGCACATGTGTGCATCTGCACACACAGAAACAGGTACATACATTTTATTTTATTTTGTTTTATTTTATTTCCTTTTTAAGGAACAAACTCATTAACATCAAATTCATTCAACGTTTCCTTGGTATCTGGCCTTGGAAGCTACTCACCTCTGTTTGCCAAACCCTTAACTAATATTATAGTCTGGTTTAGTTTTAGGGTATACTTTAAAAACACTTAAAACTACTGGTCTTTTAGGTAGATTGACACTTACATTGGTGTATTGAATGACTGTTGGCAGCATCGATCAATCAGTCTGCCATTTATTAAGTTTTCTAGGTCATACATTCAATTCTTATACATACAAGGATAGTTTTCTGGTGTCCAAGTGCCTTATAGGTTGGAGCTACACTGATTGAGCACGACAGACCCTTGGCCACTCCTGCTGGGTCGCAGGAATCCCCGCTCACAGACCCAGAAATGCGATGTGCCTTCGACATGTGTGTTTGTCCTGAGCCCAAGTGCCTTGCTCCCCGTAGTTCCTTTAGCCCATGAGTTCCCTGAGACGCCAGAGCATCCTGATATAACGTCAATTAAGAGGTGTCTGTATCTTGTGACTGTAGGAGTTCCAAGGAGAACTTCACCTTCATAATGACCTAAAAAGTATCCCTCGCCAACAAAGCTACATTGCTACTTGCCTTGAAGATTAATTTGCTTTCCTGAAGGCGTCATCAGAAGATATCCCCACCAAGTAAGTCAGCAAGACATCTTGCTTTGGTGACGATACACATGTCCAAACTGACCTTACAGAGTCATACAAGACCCTAAAACCAGATGCCTTTCACCTCAAAGGCCCTACAGATCAGTGACCTGCAAGAAGACAGAAGACACGTCTGTGAAAGCAAAACAAACATGAGCGTGCTTTATTATTGGTGCCTTGTCCCATCCCCACCCAAAGCGAGGTGGCACGCAAATGATATAGGAATAGCAGTTTGAGAGTAATTTTTGAATATGTCTGAAGATCTGATTGAAGGCATATCATTCCTTGTCCAGCAAAAGGACTTAGCATAGTCTGTAGCTGTACTGACACTGGACTATACCCCACACCCTTGTGTTTTGGTTTTAGAATCCTTGATTAGCAGCTTGGTTTAGTAAATAGTAGTAGCTCGTGCTGTTGGAGAGCAGAGTCTGTTTGCCATTTGACCCTTATTTTTAGATCTGGAATCTGTAAGGATAAAAGGAAAGGTCAGGGTTCCCGGTACAGTCAGCTGTCCAGGAAGCAGAAGAAGCAGAAGAACATGCAAGACTGCAGAGTGGAGGAGAAGCCACAGCTGCCCCGCCCCGCCCCGCCCCGCCCCGCCCCGCCCCGCCCCGCCCCGCCCCGCCCCGCCCCGCCCCGCCCCGCCCCGGGCGAGGTGACTCACCTGGAAGCTCCACCCAGGCAGGAAACCCCTCTGCGCTTGCGCACATTTCGGCGTTTCAGCATTTCGTCAGCCCTGCACCTGCTGGAATCTCCTCCCTGGCATGGACTCTGTACAGTCACCTGGTGTCCCCATCACAGGACACCCTGAGGCCTTTTTCCTACTCAGTCAGATGCCAGAGGGTGTGGCCAGCTTTGGTTACTGAGGGAAGAACAAAAGTCACTTCACCCCCCCACCCCCTGCCGCTCTGAGCCGCTCTGAGCCTCTCAAACTGCTGGCACAGCTCTGAGCCTCTCAAACTTGCTGGCACGCTGTGGAGGGACGTTGCATAAGCTCAGAGCCAACCCTTTTGGGTTTGCCATTTTAGAAATGAAAACTCGGGCTCTGTACTCACTGCTGGCCCAGCCTTACCTACTTGTCTTTGCCGAGAATCTATAGCCTTTCTAACAGAAAGTCCCACAGAGGTCACCTTGTCACTGCCCGCTTCTTTGGGAGGTCACACTGGGGAAATCCACACCAGTGTCATAGGGGAAAATGACAACCCGAAGCACTGAAAACTCTAAATTGTTAAGCCCTATGCCTAGGCACTGCATCCTGGACCAGAACGTGGACTTTCCTCCTTTCCCCAGCCTCTGCTCTCTTACAAGTTAGACAACTAGTAGACACAGAGTTGCATCCTAGTGCCCTCACCACCACTCATGTCCAAATTCAAACCGCCTCTGCCAGCGGCAGACCGCCTGTGTTTATCAGGAAACGCTGGAGTCCCGGTTTCTGCCATCTGGCTATTCAAACATTTCTAACCAAGATTTACATGTGCCCTTTAGGAGGCTTCCTCCATTCAAATGAGAAGATCTCTCTTTTTCCATAACCCAGAGATTTAGTTGAAAAGGACCAGGTAAGGAAATTGAAAACTTCCAGGGAGGAAGGGTACAGCGGAGTCCTTCTGTGAGCGCCCCAAGCTTGCCTTTCCCTATGGAAACCAGTGGAGCCGAGTCTACTGCAGACCTGTTAACTCATCTCCAGATTCTGTATACTGCAGCCCTTTCTGGTCAGGAGGACGGCTGTGATAGAGCTAGAATCCTCAAAGTGCCCGTGCCTGGTAGATATCTTGGCACCCATCACGGGTTCCTTAAATCTAACGGGCATGCGGGGTACCCAGAGGGCTCAGGCAGGTGTCCCTTGTGAGTCAAGGGAACAGGGCAGTTAGTTGTTCACGCCACATCTGATCCCACGAGTAAAAGAGAGTCTGCAAAGAGAGAAACTTTGTGTGTCTTAAATTGAGTGACAGAGGGATGGCTCTCTCTTTTTCCTATTCAAATCATCCCCTAGCCAGGCATGGTTGCACACTTCTGTAATTCCAGCCCTCCGGAAGTGAAGCAGGGAGATCAGAAGTTCCAGGCAGCCTCTACTACACAGCACGTTCAAGGCCAGCTTTGGCTACAGGAGAGCCTGTCTCAGTCGAACAAAACGTGCTGCCTGTGGACCTTTTGCAGTGTTTCAAATGGAAGCCTGTAGAACTCCATCTTATTGTTGCAGTGGATTCTCGTTAAAATTGAAGTCCTGGGGGCTGGAGAGATGGCTCAGAGGTTAAGAGCACTGACTGCTCTTCCAGAGGTCCAGAGTTCAATTCCCAGCAACCACACGGTGGCTTTGCAACCATCTGTAATGGGATCCGATGCCCTCTTCTGGTGAGTCTGGAGACAGCCACAGTGTACTCAAATACATAAAACAAATAAATAAATCTAAAAAGAAATTGAAGTCATTAAAATGACTAGGGAGTCATTAAAGGAGAGAATGAAGATAGTGCTTGCCTGGAGCTGAGGGTCTACTGARGAGTCGATAGCCAAAAGCAGAAGGGGGAGTGGGTGGGGAATGGGGAGGAACTCTTTAGTATGCGAAACACATTCTCTGTCTTGAGCTCAATGGTGTTTACACAGGCGTATATACGTGATGAAAATCATTGAACTCTATACTGAAAAGTGCATGTTATCGTGTGTGAATTCTACTGTGATAGGAATGTTTAGGAAAAAAATCTAAGCTTAAAATATGGTTAGATAAAGCCCATATCAGAGGTATACTATATTTACAAACAATAGCAAATTCCTTCGGGGAGGGAAAGGAAGCCCAGAAGCGAAGGGGATGTTTTGTTCGTTCCAAAGCAGGACGTGAGCAAACGTGACCACGTCTGCCTACTGCGATTGTGCTTAGCACTCCTTCTGCTTTTCAGAAGGCCAAGTAGGTAATTTTGGTACTTTATAGATTATTGGAGAGCAACTACATCCTGTTTCCTGGAATGCAGGAAGGGCTGAGGTCACGTCCCTGCACACACAAACAACACAATTCACAGTCACTCAGGATAGGGCATCTTGGAACGAAACGGGTGACACCAGCCTTGGAGGAAACCAGTCGGTGATCGTTTCAAACTGTCCGTTGCTAGCTTTGGGAGTCCAAATCCCATGAAACAAGTCCTCTGCGTCTCCTAGCTATTTTCCCCTTACTGAAACAAAACACCTGACCAAATCGGCTTGTGGGTGGGGGAAGGCTTGTTTGGGCTCACAGTTTGAAGGAAGCCCTGGCATCTGACTTGCAGCCACACCCAGGAGCCAGAGGCGACTGCGGGCTCAGCTCCCCTTTCTGTTTTCTCCAAGACCCCAGCCTGTGGAACGGTGTCTCCCACATTTAGGGTAAGTCTTCCCATTTCAGTTAGCCTAACTCCCTCACAGGTGTGTCTAGAGGCTTGTCCCCCGGTTGATTTTACATCCCCGTCATGCTTGCAATCGATATTAACCATCGTACTGAATAAAGTTCACATTTACTACACTGTCAAGAAGTATTGTCCTGATACTCCCACGGTGTGACATTTCTAGGCATTAAAGTAAACTAAGAAAGAGAG
Organism: Apodemus speciosus; assembly: GCA_002335545.1. Taxonomy (NCBI): domain Eukaryota; kingdom Metazoa; phylum Chordata; class Mammalia; order Rodentia; family Muridae; genus Apodemus; species Apodemus speciosus. The sequence continues at coordinate 138,986 of BDUI01000944.1, forward strand.
GCTGTTAAGTTAGTATCTAGTGCACAGGCGTGAGGGCTTGAGTCTGGGTTCCCAGGGTCTAGTAACAGCTAAGCGTGGTGACATGCAGCTAAAGGCCTAGCACTGGGGGCTGGGCACAGACCCATAGGTCCCAGCAGATCCCCAGGGATTCGCTGACCAGCCTGTGTTGTTAACATGATGGGCTCCAGGTTCAGGGAAAGAATGTTCCAGAAAATAACATGGAGAGCAGTTGAGGCAGATATCAATATTGTCCTCTGACCTTCGTATACACAGGCCCAAGGGAATCATGTAAGTACGCGCACATATATACAACACACAACAACAACAACAACAACAACAATAATAAACAACTCCAGAAAGCAATCATCCTCTATTCCTAGCCTTTATGTTCATTCAGCAGCAGCAGCAACAACAACAACAACAACAACAACAATTTAAGTATCATGGTGGAGGGCCTGGGGTAAGACAATAGTGGATGTGTTAGCTCTGTCTGATGAGAGACCAGCTCTGGGGAAAAAGAGGAAACAATGTTTTGATTTTCTTGTATTCTACAGAGGCTGGCCAAAAAATCTGGTGTTATAAAAGCAATGCTTTCAATCCAGGAACAGGAAGGTACAGAGATTCTCCTCTGTGGAGGATAATATGGCAGAAGGGACAAGGGGCGTCACTCGGGAGACCCTCGGCTGCCAGGCTGGCCCTTAGCCCTCTGTGTTTACTCTGTCCCAGGCAGTCTGACCAGAGCTGTGTTAAGGGCTCTCTTTTAAATAAGCACATACCCAGGAAGACAGCAATAAGCAAAAATGAGTGTTTGGCCAGAACTCACTGTATCCACATCAGCCGTGACTGCAGTTTATTACCACAGTGTCGCGTCAGAACTGTACTTGAACTTTTTTTTTTAAAGATTATTTGTTTATTTTATGTATGTGAGTACACTGCCGCTGTCTTCATGCACGCCAGAAGAGAGGACATCAGATCCCATTATAGATGGTTGTGAGCTACCATGTGGTTGCTGGGAATTGAACTCGGGACCTCTGGAAGAGCAGCCAGTGTTCTTAGCCACTGAGCCATCTCTCTAGCCTCCAGTTAGAAGTTCAAGTACAGGGCTCGGCGGTTAAGAGCACTGGCTGCTCTTCCAGAGGTCCCGAGTTCAATTCCCAGCAACCACA
>BDUI01000945.1:133670-145745 GCA_002335545.1 Apodemus speciosus
GCTGAACAACTTAAAAGTTGTTGTCTGAGGTGGGGGAGCATGGCTACCAGAGAAGTCCATAGCCCAGTTAAAGCTTAACTAAAAAATACAACAAATAACGAGCTCAGCATAATTACCATATGCCGTATGCCATATACTTATACCAGATACAGTTTCATTATTTATGTGAAATCTGTACTTGGTTTGAAATTTTATTTGTCTAATCTTCCAATACTAGCCAGTACAAAAAGAAATGGCTTCATATTTTGATTACTTGCATTGAAAATTGAAATTTAAGGAACTCCACAGACCCATTGTTTGTACTAAGCACTAACAATATCTTACTGATATTTCCTAGAAAGGGAACTGGGAAGCTGTGTAGTGTGGAGGGACTATAAGGTATCAAAAGACTCAAGTGTAAAGCAAGAAAGCAAGGCAAAGCTCATTTTGTARCCACAGTGAAATGCTGCCTTTCGCTACCAGGCACAGTATTTAAGTAGAAGGCCAGCACACTGTGAAGGACACAGTGCTCACACGGGTGGGGCTGCTGGCCCTGCTCTGATGCAGAGGTTACATAACTCTTTCTTAAAGAAATGAGGGAAATGCCTCCCGGCAGAGCAGGGCTGTCACATGAATTCAACATGGCCATATTTATGTGTGTTTGGAAACTCTACGGCATTTTATAAACAGAATGTGATTGTCATTAGTAACTCAGGATGGAGCCTGAAAAGGAACATTGATGCAAGGGTGACAGACTTAGACATCAATGTACAATCACCAGCAATGTGCCTTCCACCAGCTGGAATCAGAGACATGTTAGACAGATCTTTTTATGTTAGGCAGTTGAGAGAAAGTGTGTAGAAGCAATGAGAACTATTCCCAAGGGCAGCCTTAAGGAGGGCTTGTTGTGAGACAGGCACACTGAGAACAAGTTAAATGGAATCAGCAAGGGCCCAAGGACTAAGTGTCTAGATATGGGATWAGAGATATAACTAACCCTGTCAAATCACAAGGAAAAAACCTCTCCCATTGCTAGAAGAGTTCTACCTTCTCAACAAAACTTTGTGTAGCACTCTCAGGAAGCAATTTTACTTCTCTTCCATACAAACTCCCATTAAGAATCCCGATGCTTGATCGTCACATTCCTCCAACACTGTGTGTAGACACCAATGGATGGAAGAAACATTTACACTTACAATTGCTGCTCCTTGGCTTCCTAAGTTGTATATATGCAATTGATTCATTGTCCTATATCTTAAGCAAAAGGATCTTTTCTTTCAACGTTGGTAGTTCCTTACTGTAGAATATGGGCAGAAGAAGGGCAAGAGGTTTTGGGAGTTGTGAACACCCTTGAGAATAGACAACTCTGCATTCAATCCAAAGGGTCAGGCCGGCCTAGTAGCTTCCAGTACAAACCAAGCCCCCGGAATATCAGATCAAGGCTCTGAACCTGTCTTAACTTGGGTAACCAGAGTGTCTCACCATGGTCTGAATCCAGTTTTTCCCTAGTGTAGGCAAGAAGCCCTGGTAAGTCATGGATTGCACATAAAGGAAGACCTGACTGGAGTTCTGTTGTTATATTTATGATGCCCAAGGCACCATGGCTGGGAAGACACTTACCACAGGTAATTCTTCCATTTGAGTTACCTTACTGGCCACCAGATTCCTTTCCAATATGGAAGCCAGGAAAAACAAAACAAAACCAAGTACAAGGTATTTATTCCTGAGTCAGATGACTAAGGGGAAGGATCTGAGACTGTTTTCCAGAGCCTTCGAGAAACTTACACTTCAGTCTCTCCCCCTTTTAGTTTTGTAGCATTCTTGTTTTGTTTTGTTTTGTTTTTCTCAAATCTAGTGAGCTGTGCGTCTCCTTTCCAGTGTACAACAGGTTTATGGTCTTAATCAGCACCTGGAAGAACGTGACCTACAAGCTGAGAAACCCACTGCCCACTGGCTAGGAAGGGTCTGTCCTTTAGAAGCAGCACCGTGGCCACACAGACAACGCAATACAAAGAGCACACAGTAGAAGCGTTCATGCTTTTCCCTGCAATTTTCAATCGACATTCTTCATGGGAAATTCCAGAGTTATACTTTATTAGGACAAGGGACAAACACATCAGCTTCAGTGTTTTGAAGGTGATCTTCGCCCTGAGTAGCAGAGGCAAACACAAAGCTGTTTCCCAAGCAGTGCCTTAATGACTCCCCCCCCCTGCAAGTTTCCTGTCCCAAAACTGAAAAGGAAAAAAAAAATCAAAGCTTTGCCAGAGCCAGTAAAGCACATCACCTCAGTGAGTAATTTTCCTGTTTACTTCAAACACTTTTTTTCCCAAACTCCAACCTGGGCAAGTCTGATCAGGTAAGGCTTTGGAACAGGTAAAAGCATCCCCAAGTTCTACGTAAACGCTGCAGGCCATGGGGCAGAGACAAGTCTCAACTGAACACTCCTCGGTAGTCAAGCTCCCCGGCGCCTCTGGTCTTGTCTCTCTCATACCTGACAAGCAGCGTCATGTCTACCTGCCTTCAGACTCAGCTTTATGTGCAACACACACAGGTGCGCGCGCACAGACACGTGTGCACACATACACAGGCAGGTGCGTGCACACGCACAAATCATATTTTTTTTATTTTACTTATACATAAAAAGCTAGGTACATTGAGACCACTCTGCCTTAATAGCAGTTATCTTTCTTGAATATCTTTCAAAATAAAATTTCTCCTCTGAACTCAGACATCCTTCATGTGAAGATGTGGCAGAGTATAAAAGCCCAGCTGTTTCTCACTGGTAAAGGCTTCGACTTTCAAATTCAGTGGTGGGAAGGAATGACTATTATGTATGTTTATGTATTTTCTTACATAAATAATTATCAACAACAACACATGTTTTTAACATCCATCTTTCTGAAAATCCATCTCTTATATATGTGTTTTCTAAGTCAGACAGAGACAGAGACAGAGACAGAGANAGAGAGAGAGAGAGAGAGAGAGAGAGAGAGAGAGAGAGAGAGAGAGAGAGAATTGTTCCCCGTGATGGAAGATTAATTGTAGTGTGGTCTGCCTCCAAGGAGGGAGAAAGTGGGAGTTAAGAGTTTAGTCTTAGATCGATTTTGTCAATGTGGACAGATTTCTGGGTTTTCTGGAGTTTGTTCTCAACCCATAGGCAGGGCATTACAGGACAAATGCCTGTCAGACAGAACTGTGACTTCTGCTGTGTTCCTCATGCAGGAGGTGTCAACTGGCTATTGAGGTGCTGAACTCACTCACAAATGAGCATGGCAGCTTTGGAGCCAAGAGCATGGTGGTTGTTCACACCGGAGATGAGCCTGGTATAGATCTGAGGCATGTAATTGTCTCTATACCATTTCCTTCCTGATAGGATCACTCTCTTAACTCCCACTCTCCCTCACCGTACACAACTCCCTTTAGGTGGAACACTTAAACTGTACGAAAATGATGCAAGTTGCAGTACAACCTTAGATTATTGGGAAGTTCATGTTACCTCTTAACCCTAGGGTTGTGAGATCGAGTAAAGGTACTGGGGAAAAGGTTGACCCTGAGAAGATCTGCTGTAGACTCYACTCCTGACCTCTTTAGCTCATGATAAGACACTGAAGAGGCACAAATGTAGCTCCACAGCAGTTAGTAGATCAAAAATGGTGGAAGTCAGAAGGCTATCAGAATCACAAAAGCTTCGAGGCCATTTACCCTTGGACTTCAGCATAGTTCTGAATTTTGCCAGTGACTTTAGGGCAAAGAAGGTAAGTATCCCTGCTAACTGGGGACACTGCTTCCCTATCTCATGGAATTTTTGCAGGAGCCAATCACAGCAAAATGAGGTGCATTATGCACTCTCTAGCTCCATGTTCAGCAAGTGCTGATTTAGTTGTGTCATCATCATCCAAATTTCTGAGTTGCCTATAAGCTGTACAATCCTGACTGTATGAACAGATACGGAGAGATAGCCATTGTGTCTGTTAGAAGTCAAAACCATGCTGTGTGTATCTTATCAGGAAATGGAAGGGGAAAAGGTCTTACTCTCTTAGCTTTTATAGCTGTGCTAATACTGAAATATTTGGTTTGAGCCAATGAGCTACAGCTTTATACCTGAGCTATATATACTGAGGCTAMTTTGCCCTAACACTGTCTACTGATTTGGTTCTGAGCTACTTTTGAATCCAAGGACTACCCATCTTCTAGTACCTGAGATTGACTGACTATAACTGACCCATTAGCAGAAAGGTCTCTGAAAACCTTCATGTTTTCCGTTTGTCAGGTACCAAGAAAAAGAAAAGTAGAAAATTCTCATAGCACAACAAATTCCAGGTCAAAAGTTATAATGGAGACCCAATATTTTGTGAATGGAAACTCATTGCTTTTCAGCCAAAGGTTCTTTCTTTTATTACAGCACTCCTATAATAAGGTAGTAAGATTGGCAGCATGGGGTGGGGGCTCATACAGTATCAGCTGGAAACAGACTTATACCTCAATACAAAATACATGCCTGGTAAGAAAACCAGAATCCTGTAGCCTATAGAATCGGATTGACACTCTACTTGTGCACTGCAGACTGCGTGTCCTCAACATGAGAGCAGCAGTGCCAATGCCAAGGTCAGCATGTTTAAGGGTCAGTGGAATGACACTGCAATTGAAAGTAAGCTAACATGATATTGACAGCCTGCCTGAGGAAGACCCTAGCAAGCTCAAGTCAGACAAAATCTCAGCATGGAGGAGGGGACAGTGGACACAATGTCACAACATGAGCTCAGGAATCTTTGGGCGATGCTTAGAAAGAGAGGATTTGTTTTCTTTAAGAATGAGACCCCTGGCATGTTGAGCTTGCTCAAGGGCAGGCCTGACACCCAGGAGTCGTTAGGACACACAACTTAGACTTAATTTTTTAAAAACAAAACTTGAAGTTGAACAGGCAGGGAAGTAGTGTGGATAGGGGGAGAGTTGGGGGTGTTGTATATGACTGAAATAATTATATGAAAATTTTAAATAATTTAAAAAATTACCATAAAATATACAAATAAAATGATTAAATAAAAGTAATGCAATACAGAGAATCCAGAAGACTTTTTGCTTATTTAATATCAATTCTTATATTTTCACCAGTTGCACAGAAAATGATCAATTCAATTTGAAGAACCTTAACGCACAGAAAGCTCGTGGCACCCATGTAATCTTGAGCAACAGATCCAAACAACGATCCTCTGCTTCACATCCGAACCACAGGGTTTGCATTTTTGTAGTTGTGCTCCCAGTGGTGCTCATGTCAGAGGAGCTGGCCACTGGCAAAGGGAGGGGACCACGGGACCTGGGAAGCCCGAGCTACCTAAACTCTGCAGTCCACTCCTTTGTAAAAGGCTGGTGCAGGAACTTTTAGGTTTATTTTATTTTATTCTATTTTCTGCTATATTATACAGGTCCAATTTCACACATTTTAAGCCTTGCAAAATTCTACAATTTAGGTATTCTGGGTTTTATCTGTGTTATTTGTTTCACTTTTACAAATCTATTCTTTTTCTCAAGCAATATTTATGGAATATATATACATACATGTATATATATTCCTTCCCACCTTTAAAGCCCTAAAATAATTTATCATTTTTCTTGAATAAAATATATTTTCTTTGATTACACCTCTAGGCTTTCAATTGTTCTCAATGACAAAACAGTAAATTTCTAAATAGAGATCTTATTTCATTCGTCTTTTAATCAGGTGATAGGAACAATAAAAAATAGCAGCAGCGAGATTAAACACATGCACCTGGGCATGGTGGCACACACTGACTGCTCAGTACTGCAGAAGCCAAGGTAAGAGGATCTCAAGGTCAAGGGAAGACANGTGTGGATAGGGGGAGAGTTGGGGGTGTTGTATATGACTGAAATAATTATATGAAAATTTTAAATAATTTAAAAAATTACCATAAAATATACAAATAAAATGATTAAATAAAAGTAATGCAATACAGAGAATCCAGAAGACTTTTTGCTTATTTAATATCAATTCTTATATTTTCACCAGTTGCACAGAAAATGATCAATTCAATTTGAAGAACCTTAACGCACAGAAAGCTCGTGGCACCCATGTAATCTTGAGCAACAGATCCAAACAACGATCCTCTGCTTCACATCCGAACCACAGGGTTTGCATTTTTGTAGTTGTGCTCCCAGTGGTGCTCATGTCAGAGGAGCTGGCCACTGGCAAAGGGAGGGGACCACGGGACCTGGGAAGCCCGAGCTACCTAAACTCTGCAGTCCACTCCTTTGTAAAAGGCTGGTGCAGGAACTTTTAGGTTTATTTTATTTTATTCTATTTTCTGCTATATTATACAGGTCCAATTTCACACATTTTAAGCCTTGCAAAATTCTACAATTTAGGTATTCTGGGTTTTATCTGTGTTATTTGTTTCACTTTTACAAATCTATTCTTTTTCTCAAGCAATATTTATGGAATATATATACATACATGTATATATATTCCTTCCCACCTTTAAAGCCCTAAAATAATTTATCATTTTTCTTGAATAAAATATATTTTCTTTGATTACACCTCTAGGCTTTCAATTGTTCTCAATGACAAAACAGTAAATTTCTAAATAGAGATCTTATTTCATTCGTCTTTTAATCAGGTGATAGGAACAATAAAAAATAGCAGCAGCGAGATTAAACACATGCACCTGGGCATGGTGGCACACACTGACTGCTCAGTACTGCAGAAGCCAAGGTAAGAGGATCTCAAGGTCAAGGGAAGACAMGACTACATGGGAAGAGCCTATCTCTAAAAGCAAAGCCAACAAAAACCATGTATGTTATGCCGTCTCTTCCTCTTTCTCTCACTATACATGTCTTACGCCCTCCTTTCTCTTCCTCTTTCTCTCACGGTGTATGTCTTTGACACAACATAAAGTTTTTCACACTAATAGTACACTTCCTGATAACCAGCCAACTTCCAGTAGTTAATACTGACAGCAATGGCTTCTCTTTAGCATCTCCAGGAAACGACATGTCATGATAAAATTTGAGGACAATTTCTGTGTTGTTTTGCAAATCCACTTGGTACCAGTGCTGTGTATTGCAAACTGTAACAGACTACTACAAGGCTAGCTCTTGACTACTGTTTTGAAAGGTCTAGCTTTATTGAAAACCAAGTACTTCTAGTCAAATCTAAAACCCAAACTCTAGCCACACCTCCACTATCCTTCTGTAAGTGTAGTTTACAGACTCCTAAGAAGCCCTCTCCCTCTGTGCCTTATCCAATTTTCCTCCTAGAGAACAGCAGCTGGTCTTTCCCAGAGCCTAAGGAAAGGAAGGCTAAAATGGGGTTAACCTTCAATAATACGTTAAAGGAATAACACATGTTACCACTTGGMGCGTGAGAGATATCTTTGAGGTCAGTTCACATACACTCCAGAAATTAAGGTTACAATTCGACTTGAAATTTAAAGAGTTAAAATGTCAAATATCTCAAGAGAACTTAAGAGTGATTTACAATCTTTGCTGTTGAATATAGTTAGAAGTGAAAGGAAATAATTTTCTGAGAATCTTTCCCAAATACTCTTAAGGTTTAACTTTAAAGTAACAGGGGCCTCTTCTTGGGCTCTGATGGTCTTTCCCTTACCTGGGAAAATGGTAGCCAGAGTCTAGCTTGCATCTCTAGTCTGAATCACACTGCACACTTACAGTTCCTACTGTATTGCATTTACTATTTAGTGTTTGCTCTGCTGCAAACCCTCTAAAATGGCACATTCTGGGCACTAAAGCAGGATGGCATTTGCTTAACTTCCTGAATCTTCTCTTTTGTTTCTTGATTCCTTATCTTGGAGGAATCTCTGTGTCCAGCTCCATAACTCACCTCAGTAATTCAGAATCCTTTTTGTGTTTGTTTGTTTTTTAGTAGAAGTAACAAGGAGAGTAGTAAATATTCTTTGTAACACATCCATGRCTTCTCTTTGTTCTTCACCAAGGAAAGGAGGTTTTACAATTCAGTAAGCTGAACAACCATCAAAGATGACAGGTCAGAGAGTGGATGAATTTGCCATTGCTGATTTTGAAAATGGTATGGCTATATGATAGCATGTGCTTTGCTTTCATGACGCCTAAAACGAAGAAAAAGTTGCTTCTATTCTTTTCATGAGAAGTCATTCCAATTAAGGTAAAACTCAGAAATAAGGCCAAAATCTTTAGTCCAATGTATTCCTCTCAAAGCTAATAAAACTGAAGCTATGGCTGGTATAAGAGGCCTGGCTCTCTTTACAACATTCTTTCTCCTTCTTTCACAAACCCTACTTCCTCTCAAATAATTCCAATGGTAGTTAAGCCACAGGTATACAGTCTGACTTTATTTAACCAACTATATATACTTTTGGGCCCTGTACACAGCAACAAATAGCATAAATATCCATAGTTAATCAAAGTGTAGAAATACCAAACATTTGAGGAACCTATCATTCTTCCTGTTTGCTAACATGCAAGTAAGAATGCCAAAATATGTCTAAGAAACACTACATTAATAGGAGTCAAAACCCCCATTTTGGAAGAGGGTGTCTGTTTCTGAAATACAAACTATAATTCCACCCTCACCTATACTCAGTACATCTTGTTCTTGTCATGGTCTGAATTTGGGTAACATCCTACCCTGTTTGGTTTGTCTCAGTCTTCCTACCATCAAGCAGCTGCCCTTGGTTATCTTCCTCCAATAGAATATGTCTAGGATATGTCATCTTCACCAATTACTCTTTTCCCCAGGCTTACAAGATAGAGCTTAGTTCTTTGGGATGGTATTAAATGACTATAGTTCCTTATTATTCTACCACAAAGGACTTCTTCCCAGTTTCATATTCTTGCTGCAAGCACTTTCTGGTCCATGTATATGCAGCTTTTCCCTATTCTTTGGTGTATAGGATGCACCCATGTCTCCATACCTTTATTTGCCCTCTAACTGGAAAGTCTTTTTAATCCATTATAATGTCTGGCACATCTCTTCAAGATCCAATAGTAAATATTGGATTCTCCTGAAAACTAGATAAATCAGTATTTCCATCATCATTTGTTCAGACAAGAAATAGTAAGCAATATAGAGACTTGATGAGTGCACCACTACCCAGATATGAGGACCAGATAAAGCTATTCTTTCTGTCCTCCTTAACATGCATGTTGGGGAGTGGAATGGGAAGCACTTGTCTAGTTAATACTTCTAGTAAGTTTAAGAGGCTAAGCAAGAGTTTGCCTGGAAGACAAGGGTGGTAGTGGGAAGAAGGACATTCCAGACAGATTAGAGCTCCTGTCACACTGAATTATAGCTAGCTTTATCAGTTCTCTATGACTGACTGTGAGCCCTTTGAAGAAGAAAGGGCTAACTTTTGTATTAATATGATTACCCTACAGCATGTAGCCCTCATACAAACTAGCTGATTTGTCAGGGACATGGTCAGAGGACATGTCTATATGGACTATAGGTTAATATAGTTCATGGACTGGACTATAGGTTTCCTACAGTGAACTCTCCATAACCTTCATGAGAGATTACTTCTGCCTGTCAGAAATGGAAGTTGAATTGTAGCATGGTCTAGTCGCTTGTGGGATGTTATCTGTGTAGGATTTTACTTTCAACTGTACCTTCTGGCCCTCAGGAAATATTATTTAAAACTAAGAGTTCTGTTCAATGAGTAATATCAGCTGTGAACTAGGAAAATGGGACATCCAACTTTGTTCATGTGCTCATGCCAGAGAATAGAATCTTTGACTTGACGAATCTTTTGTGGATCATTCAGATGTCTACTTGGGCAAGCCAGTCTAGGGGCTAGTAATTTTCAAATTTCTAAGAAGATACAACTTTAAAAACAGCAAATGAACCTTTTAAAGTACTTCCCATCTATATTCTGTATACAGCATTATTTTTAAAAATTGTTGATAAAAAATGCTTTCTGCCTTTTTCTTAGGGTACTTCACTTTTACCTGGACTTYACTAGACTTATGTCCATACTCTGCTCTATTCATTTTCCTCAGATAAAACCATATATATTTTTGAATGACAGGAAATAAAAACTAAATGAAAAATATGTTCAGGTACTTCCAAGAGTGACCCATATTTAAATATTTCGGTATTTGTGGAATTGTCTTTAAAGTGGATATGAATAAAATCATCAATTCAATGTCTGGGTGCAGGCTTTTCTAAGAAGTTCACCAAATATAATAATCTCAGATTCATTTTAAGTGATACAATGCTTCCAACACTCCTCAAGGAAGAGGACAAAATTTGCCATTGGTGCTTGTAACACCTGCAGGTAACTCAGACAGTACAGAAAGTTTGGAATTCAGAAAGAAAGGAAAGTATAATTATGCTAACTTGCCAGAAGGAAGTTTGAATGACTCATCTCAGAACTACTTAAATTTAAACCTCCTTAGTATTTTCTTCAYCCTTCCTTTTTCCTTTCTTTCTTCCTTCATTTTTTCTTTGTAAACTTATTTCCATCTTGACAGAGAGAAGGCAGGAGCAGGCTGGCGATGACGGGGCAAAGAGGAACAGCACAGCAATGGAGAGAGGCGTGCTTCTTTGGGAGCACTAAGTGTTTGCTACTGGGCAGGCACCAAAGTCTCCTGTCCCCCCAGAACTGGGTGCTGAGAAATGCAGAGCTAACTGTCATGCACCTCAAAAGATCCATGAGCCATCTATTTAAGAAGCTAAGAGGACTCCCCATAGCATTCCCGCAGGATATTTCCTTATCTGAAAGAAGCAAAGGTCCTGGGAGGCACGAACAATTAAAATTACCATTGTGTGATTGATTTGGCCATAATTTAAAAATACTCCCTCTCACTTATTTCTCTCTCCCATTCTGACACATATATTTTTCAAATCAAATTTTCAGCAATACTTTAGTACACTGGAGATCAAAAGACTTAGGTAGTTTTTTCATTCTACAAAATAAAGCTTATGACTATTTTAAAACTAGGAAATTATAACATATGTGTTGCATTCTGCTGACTAATATAYTTATGAAATAGGCATTCATTTTATATTTCATAATATGATAATTCATAATTTCATATTGATGCTATCAGTGAGATGCCTCCCTAATATTTGATAGTCAGTCTGATTCTAAACACTTCAATTCTGTTTCATATGGATAACCACCATTGCTTTGTATTTTTTAATGAAGCTGCCAGTACATATGTTGGTTATATAAGGAAATAATATGAGAAGGGGAATCCTCTAAAACCTTATAAATCATTTTAAGATTAGACGTGTTCTAACAGGCGCTTAGGCATAAACACGTCTTGGCCCCATCCCATACAGAATGGGTCGGCTCCAGATGTTCTCCTGCAAGCTATGTCTTGTCTAGTAAAAGAACATTCATCTCACAAACACATCATTTCATTTCATCCACTTTGCCTGAGCACACACACGCACATGTGTGTATGCACACACACACCACCCAAATCACACGATTTATTATTACTACTTTCATTGACTTCTAAAGAAACTGATTTCTCTATATTTCAACAGAGAACAGAAACTGAACATCTAATCTTTAGGATGTCACTCTCTAGTGACAGGGAGATTTTCTTTAGCCTTCTACAAGCAAATGACAATAGAGGAGTCTAACCAGTGTCTTCGGTGCTTTTCTTTTTAAAATACCTACAAAACAAGTGCCTGGGCCAGTGCTGACTCATAAACCCAGAGACATTAGCTCATGGCCATGATTCAGTTGTGAGAATTTTACGGAGCCTCTCCCCTCACTGGGGCTCTACAGGATAGTTGGTCGCCAACAGATATGGCTTGTGACCTAGGCACTGTTTTTACTTTCACTGATCAAATACTGTGAACACACTGGCAGAAAGAACAGCTGTCTGTGTGAAGACACCAACAGAATAAGGCTATCCACAGGAGAGCCCAGTTAGGTGAGTCCTACAGCAGGGCCTCCTATCTTCCACAATCTGTCATTCCAATGACTCCAGGAGAAAAGCAGATGCTCTACCATTTAGACTACTCAGGTTCTCCCTTAGGAAGAAAAGAAAAGGCAGAAGGGAGTTGAGTTTGGGATATCTAACAGGATTTTCTTTTTCTGAAAAATAGGAGTAGGAGAAAATATTTTA
>BDUI01000945.1:175762-196400 GCA_002335545.1 Apodemus speciosus
GGATGTTTCAGCAAAGATCTCTTTCTGAAACAAAGCTTCCCTCTCTTCTCATATCTTCTCCTCTCTTTTCATATCTTCTCCTCTCCTTTTTATCTTCTCCTCTCTTCCCTACCCCAGCCCCTCTCTCTCTTTCTCTTTGTCTCTGACACACACACATACATGCACACACATAAGCCTGCACACAGACACACACAGACAGACACACAGATACGGGCACATAGACACACAGACACACACAAACTTGCGTGCACACATGCAGGGATACCAATGCAGTATTGTAGCAGGGATGGGGGGGGGCACCAGTCTAAGGTTTTTGTTTGTTCCTTCCTTTTGTTGTGCTGTTGTTTTAGAATGTAGAGTTTGGTCTGTGAAGAAATTCCTTTCTTGTGACACTCTTTATCTGAGTCTGGGAGGGTTTCAGGCTTGGCATTAGATCCCAGTGCAGGCTTCTTACTTCTCCATTGTCACACAGGGCAGAGCTTTAAGCCCTGCCTGTCACTTTGTGCCCATACCCTCCTTTCCTGCTCATTAGCACTTTCCGGAATCCAGTCTGCTGCAGGGGAATAACTGGAAAGTTGAAGAGAATACAGAGAGGGAAYGTACTACTTCCTTACTAATTTTTTTGAATTATCAACTCAAATTCTCAGTAAGTTAAGTTTAAACAATTATTTTAAGTCAGAGAGCACATTATAGTTATTAACTAATCTTTGCTAGCTTTATATTCCTTTCATATCCCCAAACTGCCCAGGTTTAACAATTCTTGCTATTTCTGTATTGATGGGTATGGATAAACATAAGTATCAAAGAGCCATTTCTTCTTTATTAAAACTCCATAGTCACAGAAGCATGTGGACCCAAATATTTCATATACTTAGAAGCGGCACTAGATATTAATGAGAAGCCCGCACAAACAGGGAAGCCAGTCCTAACAGGGCCTGGCCATGAAGTTACCACATAATGCATAGGAAAGCTCTGAATCAAGTGAGGAAAATGATTCAGACATCAGGAAGGTTAGCCATGTTCTTCGGTAGCTGTCTTCCAGACAACTCGGTACATTCCAGCAGCTGGCCCGGCGGCCTCCGGCACCCTCACTATTCTCTGTCTAGCATTTGAAAAGCCCGTCTCCCGGTATTTCCTCCATGATAAGACTGCCATATTCTTGCAYATAAAAATGACTGTTTCTATGACAGGCAGTTTTCCCAAAGATATATACCATTGTCATGGTTTTTTTTTTTTAATTGTCTTTCTTTTCTGACACTAATTTCTTTTAAGACAATTATTTCTTTGTACCTTGACACTAGGCTTGTAAAGTTCTCACCCATATCTTAGAACTAACTTTGCTTTCCCCTTTCACATTCACTCACGGATAGCTAAAGAGTTCCTAAACTCTCRAAAATTACTGTTCAAAACAGCTTGCAAACATAGGCGAAATTAGATGGACAGATTGATTGTTTCTGAATTACAAAAACTGAGCAACACTGGACTGGACACGGCAGAAAGAGCCAGACCACATACACGTTATAGCATTTCTTCAAAATTGTTTGCTAACATTATAAGCTCCCTTTCAATAGTAAAGCAAAACAAGAAACTCGAGTTTCTCTAGCAAGGACAGGCAAGACTACCTGTCTGTTTTAAAGGAAAGCAGGCACTTCCTTTTCCTCCTTGAGATAACTTGATATTTCCCCTGTTATATTTGCACAGTTCGGGTGTCTAGACAACAGCATGGTCAGTCCCACAGCCCTGGCCTGGCTCTGCTGCCCTTCTGGCTCTGCTGCCCTTCGCCCCTCTTCCTCTTGCGGTGTGAGCTGGCTGCTCCGATTTGTTTTGACTATCGAGGAGCTGGGTTCCSGCACCCCAGCCCCCTTTAACCAAGCATTCACCTCGAGTGTTCCCATCAGAAAGGAAAGACTGGACACTTTCTGGACAGCCAGCCCCTGCTCCCTCCCAATCAGATCAGTGTCAACACAGCTGCCTCTTCCTAGGAATGTAAACTAATATTGTTGTTAGACCTTGCCGGCCTTGGGACACATCCTCAGAGCCCTCCAGTCTGACCAACGGTTTACATCCCCCGTAACCCCAGTGATTCAAATCCCTAAGTCAAACTTGCTAAGAAGAGAGCAGAGGACTGCCTGCCAAAGTTAAACTCGTGAATGCTCCAATGCTCCCTTTTTTGCACCCACAGACACATCAATGGTTAATAGCATAGTGTTCTAAAGTAACTTGTCTGTCCTTCCACAGGAAACGTCTCCCTCAGTCACCTCACAGTGCAGACAGTACTCAAGGATCTGAACATTTAAATGACTTCCCAGGACTGATACAGCTAAAAGAGCTAGCTTTAAACAAACCCACTTCATTACTTTAAAAATATCCATTTCCTTTCAGTATGAAGCCTGGAGAACTGAAGCAAACAGTTAATACACAGCCAATTAATTTGTCTCACTGGGACATTTACACCCATCAATGTTCCTAGCACAATGCTCTGGACCCTCTGCTGCTGTTCTTATAAAAACAGCGATTTTGTAAAATCCTGAATATTGTGTTTCTTCGAAGACATAATGTCACCCAGGAATTTTTGTTTTCCCTTTGCTCCTACTGTTTCATCTGATACTCAAAGAAAATAAAAGAAATTCTTACAGCCACTACAGAAAACATGCACTCAGAAAAGAAGATTCCTACATACGACTTGCAGACACATTTACATTGGGTCACTAGAATCACAACTAAGTACGTTTTTATTTAAAAAAAGAAGCGAAGAAAAGCATCTCTAGGCAGAGGGCTAAAATCTTAAAGCCTTACCTCACTAAATTGAGTCTGGGCATTGTTTTCCAGGTACAACATGTTAGCAGTGAGACTGGTCAAGGCAGCTCTCCTCTTTTCTGCTTCCAGGGTTTTGCCAGCCCCCCCACCCCCTCTGAGAGCCTTTCGCTGCGATTCTTCTAAGAAGATAACAGAATTCAGGTGCCTCTCTCTTTCTCTCTCTGTACATACTTTAAGGTTCCCTAATATATACCCAACTATAGGCATGAGGGGCGGGACCCTTTACCTGTCCAATCCATCAACTTCCACCTGGGCTCCTCCACTCCAATGGAGTGAGGCCTCTCCCATCTCATTAAGTAGTTAGAATTCCTTATCACCAATCTTTAAAAGAAAAGAGAAAAAAAAGAGCAGAAGACAGACAGGTAAAACTTTCCCTGTCTCTTTCATAAGAAAGTGCACTCTGTCCTAAAAACAAAACAAAACCTCCCCCAAACAAACCTACTACCCCCACCAGACACGCAGAGGGAGGGAGGGAGGCGGGACACGAAGTTGTTACTACACTTTCAAGTTGAGAAGTAGAGGTTCTGTGACGTTTTGGATGACTTTTTTCCCTGCATTTGGGATTTTTAAGAAGAATTATACAAAGTTAGAGATTAGGGAAAATTACATGTGTATTTTCTTAATATAAAACTCTAAAAGATACTGCCTGTCAGCCCAAGTATTCAGTATATTCTTACCCTACATATACCAGCAGATTCACTTCAAGCAATGTAAGCCACTGGCCTGTTCAAAACAGGCTTCAGAAGCAATTCAAACATATCTTGCTAGACTTATAAAACAAACAACCGTGTTAGATACATTTAAGTAGAAGCCCTAGAACGCATAGCCATGCCTCAACTATTCCTTTTCTCTATTGTATTCAGTTTCTATGAAGGCTCCAGAGGTAATATTTATTATAAATGTATAATAAAATTAATTAGTGATTATTTTCTGTCATATTTCTATTTAATGACTAAAAGGATAATCTTTGATTATAATAGCATGGATTTACATAAACACATAAGAATATTCTTATAGTCTCTCTTTGGTTCTTAGACTTAGTGAAGATGGAATGTCCCCAGATTCTGATGTAATTTCTAACACACTCCGTCATTATTAGCTGGGGTTGAAAATCTAGCTTGCCTTGTATCTGAACATTAAGCTTCTTGAAATCAGAAACACAGTTTTCTGTACTGTTCCTAAAATTATAACTGGCTAAGATTAGTAAGAGCAAATATTAGATTTCTTCTAAAATTTAGGAGATTAAAAAATCAGGAAAAAATCTAGAGCTCATAATAGTTTACTATATAAAAATACTAGGATTAGTGTTTAAAATATATTTACGAATTTGGATTTGCCTTTTGTCTACATCCACTTTGCATTTCCAAACTTCATTCGGGGAAAGGATAAAATGGCCACTGGAGTAAAGATTATCTCTKAAAGACCCATGAATGATTGTTTATAGTGAAGCCTTTTATTTTTTTTCTGGAAAAAAAATCTCCCACATAAAATTTAATCTCAATTATTCAAGAATATGAGATTTTAAATACTACAAAATCATCTCATATAAAACATTCACTTCTTTACCTAAATATGAAGAGGAATTATGTTTCTTATTACCTTAATTTTAAGCAAACAAAAATTAGGTGTGGGCACTAAAAAATATAGTAGAATCAATTAATCCATGTCCTTACATTTTTCCATGGACAGGTTAAGGGTGAATATAAAAATTGGATGTTCATTTAATCTCAAATGAATTTTCCTTGAGAATGGGCATTTGAAAGTAAATCTGTTACTACATTAATTTTTATACTAATTTGACAGTACAATAATTTGAATCCTTTAACTGAGCTATTAATTATATACAGTCTGATGGCAAACTTTTTTTAAACAAAATTAAAAGATTCCCAGCAGGATTTGGGAATGAAAAGTATCATTCTTTCTAGGTGTTAATCACACACAAACAGATCAGTCTATGGTCTCAGTCAGAGACCATAATTTTAGACAGGAATCCAAGAGCCATGTACCATGGCTGTTTTAGAACTTTGGGGAGCTGGGGAAAAGAGCCTGGAGAGGAGATTCTGAGGAGGAGAGGGCTGTGTTGCCAGTTCTGGCTCCATGTCCTGAGGCAAGTTCCTCAGCCAGCCTCAGTGCAGACTCCTCATTTGGGAAATGGCAGTGTGTCAGCGCTCAGGATTCCGAAAGCCCTTTACAAAGAGGGAAGCCCATGCCTTTGCCTAGGATTAAGAGAAGTGCTACACAGAGCTCCCTCATTTTGCTTTGATAGCTGTCCCTCAATTTGTTTATCTCTGTATTGTACAAATGATAAAATTAAGCCATGTAAAATTGTAAATACTTAAAGGGCACAGAGGGGAAAAAAAAGAAGCAATGCACTGGGAAGTGAAATGCATGTTGTTTGTTTATTTTTGCTTTAGGACATTTCCAGGAAGAAATATTAGCTAATTGTCCATATCAATTTGAATTTAACGTAAACATATTAGTAAGAGTGATAATTAAAGTATATCTGATAATGTTTGGCTTGGGAATTAGCATCCTAGATGTAAGAACCATGCACTTAATCCAGCTGGTAGTTACAAGGAGGTAACAGTTCCTTGCACTTGCTTTTCCTGGGAGCACAATGGTTTGGAAGGATTTGAACCCAGGCCCCTCAGAGTTGACTAAGGAACAGCATGGTACAGAAAGACCTCTAGAAAATGAGACACACACACGTTTTGTGTATAAAGAGTAAGTCTGTCCTATGGGTAGGGTTAGTGAATCAAAGGGAAAAGCATAGGCTTTGTGGAGCATAGCCATACAGAGGACAGTGATCCTCCTGAAGAAATTCATTTTCTGAACGTAGAAGCCAAGACTGTGAGTACTTGGGATTATTTATTTACCAAAGGAAACCAAGAATTGGCAACGTATTGGTTTGTTTTTATTTGCAATGCTTAAAACTCTAAGAAATGTGTATCTAGTTTTAAGTTTAGTAATCTTTCTATGTCTTAACCAAGAAGTACTTGGGCGAGGCAGCAAAAGGGACAGACTGCTGTGTCCTCTCTCCTGGGATCTGTAGTCATCCTTTCTTTACCTTCCCTAGAGAAAGTGAAGGGGCACTCACAGGGTACCCCAATTCTAATAGGTTGGACAACTATTTAGGAAAGACATTCAACCCATTGAAATCTGGTCCCAGCTTYACCTGCTGTGGCTTCATCCTCCTCACTGTGCCCACTACACAGAGGCCCTGTCTGCCCTCTTCTGTCCTCCTCCCCTGTCTGCTTCTTCATTGGTCACTCCCTCCTCTCTCTATCTGGTTCCCATTAATCTGTACTCAATGTTCACCTGATGTATGTGTTTTGATATTCTTTTAAAACTATCTTCAGGGTACTTCTTAAATTATATAAAATCTTACATTATATGGTTCCAGTTAAAGCAGTTATAAAATTCTACCTTTCAATAACAGTCTATATATTCCTTCATACATGTTTGAAGTTAGAAATTTTCTTCATTCCTATCACATCTAGTATCTATAATCTCCTGTATTTCAATTTCCTTCTAGAAGAAAGAATGAGTTGAACAGACAGACTCTTTCCAAAAGCTTATTGTAAAATGACCACTTATTTTGTGGAATACTTTTCCCAGAAAAATCACAGCACACTAGTTCATTAAAGCAAAGAGGATAAATAATGACTCCAATCTAAACATCTCAAATCCTTAATAATCACTTGTGGAGAGGGAATCCCGCCAGCTTGATAAAGCGGTGAGAGTCCAAAAGAGGCTGGGGATTTTAGAGTATGGGGGAAGCTCAGAGCTGTAGGGACTTTCCGAGCTGCTGCAAACCAAATCAGCTGCATCTTTAAATGTCAGCTACCATCCAAATTGAAGGGTAATTGACAGAGCACACCGAGTAACTCTTCAGAATCTGATCTTCCCTCTGCTAACTGATTTCCTTCCCTCTGTGTCTCCCACTGGTGACAAGAATGAACATTTTTATAAACTGCTTAAGTTACCTGATGAACTTCCTCTTTGGTCTAAACGTTCACTCAAAATCAAGAGATAAGGCCACACCCATTTGAGGGTCACATGTAGGCTCTGAAAGTTGGAGATGCCTTCTAATTCTGATGGGGCAGGAAATTCTATCCAAATCTGATAGTTGTGTTCAAGATAGAAGGTTTTGTACAAATGTTATTATAAAAGGTAAAATAATAGAGAACATTCAGTCTCTCTGTCTCTGTCTCTCTCTGTCTCTGTGTATGTGTGTGTGTTGCATATGTGTATATGTGTGTTGTATGTGTGTGTTTCTCTCTGTCAGTCTGTCTGTCTCAGAACTTTTTGTGGGCCAAGTATACTTCCAAATGTTTTATTTACTTATATAAAATTTATTTAATTCCCATGAAAAGGATGACTTAGAAGTATATTGATGGTGTTTCACAAAAGAAGACATTGAGGGACGAGGCAACAGGTGACAGTGAAAATCTGTGATTTGACCTCCCAAATCTACATGCTCCTCTGATGGGTAATTAGGCTGCAGCTTCATATCTTCTTCCATTCTGTCTCACCTTCCTCCAATGCTGAGGCCACAGCAGCCTGCAGTTCATTCAGCAAACTCTGTGATTATAATAATAGCAGAGTTTAAACCACATCACATCCCTGCTTTTAGATAATGCTTGGCTTTTGAAGGTCTCCAAAACAATCCAACTCAATAGATGTAGAAATGTAGAGATATAATCATCTTTCATATAATTCTTCATTATGATAGAAAATTAGACTAAAGGGTAATCTGATAATTAGAAGCAAAACCTGAAAACTCCACCATTTAAATGCCAACCATAAACACATCACTCACAATTATTGGGAACATTGGCACTCTCCTGTGTTTATGTACAACAAACAATTAACATGATATGCAATGTTACTTTTGTTAATTATCATAGCATTTTAGCCATTCTCTTGGTACATAGTCCCATAGCAAGAAGTACTGCAGCAAATGTTATGGCCTAAGTAACTGAATGAATATGGTATTATCCTAATTTCCAAGAACATAGTCCCAAGTTATATTCAGAAGACTCTACCCATCACAGCCCTATAAGACATCATTCTAACTTTAACAGTGAAAAGGGAAATTCTACTTTTAATATAGGTTATTTGCTTGATGGTGAGATTCTGCTTCACTATCCATTAGTCCTTTGCATCCTACTGTTTATCTATCTATTTGCCATGAGGTGAGGGCAATGGGCATAGTAGGCCTCGACCTTGCCACAGTCCTTCCCTCAGCTTCAGAGCCGGGATTATAGGTGTGAGCCACCAAGCCCACCAAGGATTTCTCCTTCAAATGCTCTGAAAATAGTCTGAGATTACCCTCCAACACTGCCCTATACAATTTGAAAGTTCTTGTTATTTAAAATGATATTAATGTGTAACCCAGGCTGGCCTCAAACTTGTGATCTTCCCGCCTCTGCCTCCTTCAGCAAATCCTACCGGCATGTGCCACCACAACCTGCTAAAAGTCCTCTTTTATATTTATTTTCAAGATTGTTTTAATGATTTCAGAAAAATGAAATAAAATATAACAAGTTAGTTATTATCTATCATTTGGGCTTTAAGTTATAATCCACATTATGTGAGTTTCATTAACTAAAAGAATTTGCTATACATACTCTTTAGTTTTAATAAATGATTGAAACATTATTGGAAAAAAATAAAATGATATTAATGCTAAAATATTGATCAAATAATAACAAATTACTTCTCCTTTGATTAGAAATTGATATAAGATCACTGTATAAGTAAAATGGCATTTAACACTTGCACTACTTATTCATATTAAGAGCATATTATTTTACAATATATAAAATAAGAATACACAGGATAAAACATAATCACATTTTCTAGAACCTAGAGGCATCCCTTGTTAAAATTTTGATATATACTCTGCCAGAGGGACAAATTACATATCAGAACATATGATTCATAAACTGCACATATTATCTTAAATATTAAAGTTATATTTGTTGATGCAATGACCTTAAAGCAATATAATATGCTATTAGGTAAATCACAGCAATATAAATTCAGTACTTCAACTAACAGGTAATTTTGCATAGGTCAAATCAGTTCATGGGGCAAAGTGCTTGGTGTCTAAGCAGGAGCTGATTTGTAATCTCGAAAACTCACGTAAAAGTCAAGTGCACTAGAGCATGTCTGTAATCACAGTTTTTTTTACAGTGACGTGGGAGGGAAAGACCAGAGAATTCTCAAAACATCTTTTGGGCCAGCTCTCCTGATGTACAAAGCAGCAAATAAAAATGGCATCTTTTCTCAAACAAGTTGGAAAGTATGGACTGATAGCCAAGTGAGCTATTATGACCCCCATGTACTCACTGTGGTATAAACACACCTGTGCACATGTGTGCATACATGCACACATAAGTACACACATACACACACACATACACACACACACAGATACACATTCTATGCCAAAAGCTAATAGCTACCATCCATTGTTCCCTGTACTCTAGACAGTATAGTTTCTATTTAGATCATTCAGTGGTTTAGATCTTATGTGGTGCCCAAAAGACCCTGTGTTGGAGGTTTATTCCCTGGCTGATGGTGTTGTTCAGGGCCTGGAGCTTTAGAAGCAGAGCTTAGTTGGAAGAAGTAGGTGCTAAAGGGCATAGTAAGATTTCTTCCCACACTTGCTCAAGCTGTGATGGTTTGCCTCAACACAGGACAGAAAGAAACGGGGCCAACTAACAATGGACTGAACCCCCTGATCACCAAGATCTCAAATAATAAGTTTGCCTTTTTAGATTGTTCAGCTTGAGAATTTTTCAAAAATCAAATTTGATTCCAGAATAGAAAAACTACTATATTAATTCATTATATAAGTGAGTAACTTCCTCCTTTTAGAACTTAGTATTATTCACTAAAATAAACAGGTTCATCTCCATACCCACTGCTTTGATTTAAAAATAGCAGGTCTTCACATCAAACCAGCTCACATCAAATACCGGTTATGATTATTTAATATTTTTAACCTTTCCCCTTAAAAATCAAAATTTTAAGTGGTTTTATTTAACTCTCCTACCTAGCTTCACACTGGTAGTTTGCATGACAGATTCTACAAAATCTAACTATCATTCTTATTTATTCATGTGCACAGTTCCATGCTTTGCTACTAAATACCATTATTATTTTCAAACATTACAATGTTTCAAGTTCCAATAGTCTGATTAATAATTATATCTCTGTCCTTATCTTAGACTTCTGGTTTGATGCCACAGTGTGTGCAGAGATGCCACCATACTAAGTGGCCCAGGCAATAAAGTTGCAAACAGGCAGGGAGGGAAAGCACTCTACAGGCTCTGTCAGAAACCAGGGTCTGGGGCCTACATCACTTTAGGTTAGTCCATTTTAATGAACAGATGATGAAGAAATGCTCTTTCAAGACAATTTCAAAACATACCATGTTGCTTTCTAGGTCTACTGAACTATATCTCAATGTAATACTAGAGCTTAGCATGCCTCTCTTTCTAAAACCATAGACAAAGTTGATCCTTCTTGCTCTAATGATTGTACATAAAAGCTCTGTCCCAAGAACCATGAATATAGGACAGTGTTCTGGCTTTTATGAATATGCCAAGTACAAGCCTTCTGTCTCCACACCTCAGTCATCAATCTGATCTGTAAACTCCGTTGTCAATGTTTGGTCCTGGATGTGACTAGGATTCCTGAGTTTTGGGAATGTACATTTGTCTATTTGACCATGACATAAAGTTTATTATTGATACAAATAGACAACATCCAGTGTGAGCCATTTGTCCCTTCTGGATGTCCTCCCTTAAGGAAACCAGGGTAGTTGATTTTCATCCAGCTTATGGCCTGGCCATTYCAGGCTTCACTTTCATTTCCTCAAATTGTTTCTCTCTCCTTAGCTTCAGGTTAGAGGAGAAGTGACAGCTTTACACCTTTGAATAAATTTGAAAGACCCTTCCTGACTCTTCTACCCAAAGCACACAGCACCTTTGACTCACGGCCCCTGCCACCTCGTTTCCATCTGTGCTCTGCTCTGGCCTCTCAGGGTTGCCTCAAGATGCTAAGCATTAAATGCTGGTGCACATAAACGCGGTTGATAGGCTACTCGGGGATTTTTCTACCTGCCTTTGGTATCAGCTCTGTCCTGGGGCATTTCTGGTCAGTGATTCTCTGTATTGTCCTGACAGTTTTACTTCCTTACTATTAACTAACTGTATGGTCATGGAGGTTGTGGCCCACATCAGTCTTTCACTAGAAAATGTACCCAAACTACAGTCAACTCCATATTAAAAAGAGAGTTGAAATACTCAGAAAAATTGATAGCTGGAGGCCTTGGTGGATACAAGACAACTGGCCCTTCTGACTCTAAAATGGGTCTGAGGTGATTCAGGCATAGCAAACCATGGCACTTTCTAGAACTGAGGACAAACCATTGGAGGCTACCCTTCCATACACATGGCATAGGGCTGCCTCCTGATTCATTCTTGGCAGTAGAACACGTGAGGAAGAAAAAATATTAAATAAATACAACATGATGTCATAGTACAGTGTTGTCTTTCCCACATGTGGAACACACTGAGGCATTTGTTACATCCACTAAAGACCAACATCAGATTTGAAAGTAGCTGTTGGCATTCTTTACATAAAAGAAGACCAAACATTCATATATGAAGGGTTTTTAATAATGATCTTGTGATCAATTCTCATTTTAGGATAGTACCAATTGGGTACTTATGGGGAAAGCTGCTTTAGCTGACAAAGAAGGACATAGTAGCTTAGAGTCTGTAATAATTTAGGATTTTATTTTACAGTGTGCCTTACAACACACATATACTTTGTTTCACAATCTTTCAGTGGGTTGTATAATTTTCTCCAAAAGGAAAATTCAAATGAACCAACACTCCTGCACATGTCACCTTTAGTGTTCTCAAAACATGCTATTTGCTACATACTACTGTGCTTTCTTATTTATTTATTTATTTATTTATTTATTTATTTATTTATTTATTTATTTATTTATGGTTCCTTTTTTTCCCTCTAGGTAGCTGGTTGCTAATTTCTTGCCAAATTTGCATCCCTGCATATCTCATCTTGGAACCTAGTATTCCCATCTTTATACTTGAGAGTAGTGGCAGGCCTCAGTCAGGTCTGTAGTCCCTGCAGCGTGAGAAGGGTGCAATCAGCACAGGCTCTGCTACAGAGAGGTTTGGTTTGCAAAGCAAGCTTGTCTTCCTTCGCTTCAGTTCTCAAATAAGGAAATACACTTGCAGAAGGATTAAATGTATAATGAAGTTCACACATAAATTACACTTACAGCTGAGCTCAGAACTCAGATTTGCTGGCTCCATCCCCACAGACTCACTGTGCGGCACCAAGTGCTCATTACCGACAAGATTACTGTCTTGCATGTGTGCCAACAGTGGGCAGGAATGCAGCCTCAGAAAAAGGAACATTTTGTTTGCATGGTCTGCAAAGGAAACCGAAAGGTCCTATGGACACAAAATGGACTTCAGTAGACTGTGGGTTCCTTTCAACACTGTGTCCCTTGCTGAAGATTGCTTTCCTGAGCTTTCTACTGTTACAAACACAGTGAATTGACTTTATTTCCAGCTTCCAAGTCCTGATTCACAACTCGATTAAAAAGTGGTGCAACCAAGTTAGGTGTGCCTCCACGACTGGGCGGCTAAGCCAGATCTACCAGCCTGTGGTACCAGGACGCTGTTTTGATTTTGTAAGAAAACATTATCTATACCCATTGTTAGCTGGAAAAATCTGTCAGAAAGAGATTTTTAAAAGTCAACAAGAAAAATGCCACCTCTGAAGAACATAGGTAATTTCTAGAAAAGACTGAAAGGTCTTTCAGGCTCACTCAGATTAGCTAACAATGGGGAAACAGGTGAGTAGTACCATGCATGCTTAGCGTTTGCAAGGCCCCACTTGCAGCGCATCCAACCAACCAGCCAAACCAAACAAAACACCAAAAAATATCAGAAATCCACCAAAACTGAAACACATATAAATGAAATTAAGACTACAGAGTAATTATAAGATGTCAAATAGTTTCTTTAACTGGAAATAGTTTAAATATTCTGGTTGTGTTCAAATCATAGAGAAAAGAAGTAAGAAAGTCAGGTTTCCATGTATATAATCTAAAAAAATATGGGTATGCAAGTGTGAGTTCTTGCACACACATATGTACACACATGCACACAAGTACACATTTATGCACACATGAATACATACATGCATACATGAACACACACTCACATATATACACTATGGTTGATCTAGCAAAATAAAATATAACCAGTAGGGTTTATGATATAGCACTTGACTAGAATGCAAGACCCTGGTTGTTATTCTCAGTACCACAAAGAGATAATGAAAGAAAGACAGGACAGGAAAGAATAGGGGTGTGTGTGTGTGTGTGTGTGTGTGTGTGTGTGTGTGTGTGTGTGTGTGTGTTTCTGTGTGTCTGTGAGAAAGAAGACATACATATATATGTGTGCATATGTATATATATGAGGAGAGAGAGACATAGAGAGACAGAGAGAGAGAGACAGAGAATAGGAAAGATTACAGTTGGTTATGATTTGTAATTTAGTAGCTAAGTAGACACAGTGGCAGTACTACCTACATTCCAATCTACTACTTACGGTCTTTAATTGTTGCTTTTTACTCATGGAGACTTCTGTTCAGACAGACTCTCTGTGGAATAGGGGCTTAAGGTATATGTCCCAGGGTGGACTTAACAGTACAGGCGCTGCAGCCTGGGCTTATAAGATTATGCCAAAAACCAATTCACTGATACTTCAGACTGAGCATCTACTTAGAGGACACAGTCAGCATAGTCTGCCCTGCCTTCATTCTCACAAGGTCCTTTTTGTACTTTTTAATTTAGCAACTACAGTGTTTGTCAGTCAGGACCAATCGCTTGACACTCAAGCAAGAGAAGTGGAACTGGTACATGATCCTCATGTACCACA
Organism: Apodemus speciosus; assembly: GCA_002335545.1. Taxonomy (NCBI): domain Eukaryota; kingdom Metazoa; phylum Chordata; class Mammalia; order Rodentia; family Muridae; genus Apodemus; species Apodemus speciosus. The sequence goes on from BDUI01000945.1 coordinate 189,580, forward strand.
CAGGTCTGCACCCTGTTGATGTGCACTGTCACTCCACAATGGAACAAATCAAAATGYATTGGTTCTTCTAAGGTGGCAAACTGCCAGTGCAACCTTAACTCCCCCTTCCCGTGTTAGTCAGAAACAGATAAAAAATGAAGGTCAAGGTATAAAGTTAGTTGATTTACATACATGGAAGATGGTAAGTCTTAAAGGAGTCTTACAGATCATCAATTAGAGATCATGTTATTTCTTCTCAAACATATATTTGTGCACTGCACATTGCCTTCTGAATAATGCCTGCATATTTTTCTGCATATGGTCTATAAAAAGATCTAAGCAACAATATGATCTAGTGTTGGTCCTAAAACTATCTCGTCTAGTAAAGATCTTTACGTAAACACATAAACATATGAACACAAGATCAGGATGGCAACCATGCGGGATGTTAAAGTCCATGTTAGCATTAAGTCACAAGCCACAGTTCAATGGGACCCAGAAGGAGGTGTGACTGGTTCCCAGTGGGGAGATTAAAGAGGAATGGAATGAGAAGGACATCCCTACATCAAAGTATCAAAAATGCATCTAAACAAGAAGGTGGAGATATTGAACCATCAGAGATGACCGTGTAGGAAGGCAATACTGGAGTAAGAGAGTGGTGGGTTTGAGTTCACCATGTACAACACATGAGGAAACTTTAAGCTCACAGAGACTTGGTGGCTCAAAATCCCTGCAAGAAAACACATGCTAGAGCTCACCTTTATTTCCTATGACTGATTTTATAACTCCTCATTTCAATAGAAAATCTTCATATGAATTGAAAATCTATGAGGAAGACCACATGATCTGAGAGCTTATCTTCCGCAACTATCACCAAGATCAATAGTAACTCCTCTTCTCCTTCTCAGCCTCCACAAAGAAGTGGGCCAAGTCCACCCAACTGTCACAACAGCATTTACTCTCTRACCCTCAGCAAACAAGTGTACCGGATGCCTTTCTGTACTGCTGGATGCCGTGCCTTGTAAAGACTGATGTGTGTAACCAATTCCAGAGACAACTCCATTCCCTTAAACATAACAGACACTTTTAAACCAGGCCCCTGGCAGATCTGTGGCCTTGGAAGAGGCAGGAGAGTTYATTCTCAGGATAAAATTTAAAATACAAACAAGCATCCATTTCTTCATCAGTACTTATCTGTGGAGGCAGGAGGAATTAGTCATTAGTATAGTCCATTAAATGCCCATTCACCAATGCTGTGTAACAATATTCCCTGGGACTCTAAGTGGATACAGTCACAATGATAGTTAATACCCAGGATATCTTTCTTTTTTTTCTGGAAAGAATGGCAAACTGAGGAAGGACTCTTACATTCTTTCTCAGAGGAAATAAGAAATTCCAGAGACAAAAGATGAAGTCACAAGAGATGGTAGGTAGTGATGATTACAGTGATCCCAAAGTTCTATAAGATAGGAACTAGAAGATGATGCATAAGTGAGGACTGTTGACTCAACCAAGCTATTGCCCTTCCAAGTGAACAGTGCAAAGGGAAGATAGAAGGGATGGTCTTGATGTTTTACAACTGTGTGCTGGTGTCACATGGCCTGTTTGAGTGTCATAGCCCATATCTGGAGAATCATACCATCTGTGACATCAACTATAAGAAACACAAGCATTTCCATATGTGGGATTCTATATTTTCCATACTATCTATCACAGTTCCTTGTTATACATCCAGTTCACCTGCTTTGGATTCTGCTATAAACATTTATTAAGATTTAATGTCCAGTACAGGTTTCTAGTAAGTTCAGTAATGTATAAGACAGCTTTGTTTAGCTTGGATGAAACATTTTTTCTAAACATGGAAGCTTCGTTTAACTTGGATGAAACATATGGATGTTTTTTGTTTTTTTCTAAACATTTCATGTATAAAAGATACAAGATATGAGGGAACAAAGAAACAGAGGATAGAATGAAGACGAGAGTCTGCTAAGAGACAGAGAAGTGTAAAAGTGCCCAAGCATGTTGAAAGAAGTTTAATTTAAAAAGAAATGAGCGAGAAAGATGGAAAAGCTGTGAAGTCAGGAGAGGAATGTGGAGAAGACTAAATTCATGCATGGAGTTATCAGAGAGTAACATTCTTTTCAAAAAATTGAAATGAGAGAAAAGAAAAAACCTAGACTCAAGGAACACTATGAAATAAAAGACAAAATGATAGAAAGTAGGCAGAGGGACAGGGGGGCACATGAGGGCTCTGTACCCATTTCTGTTTTTGAAACACATCTATTATGGACTATTATGGACTCTAGTTAAAGAGCTTCCTTGAAATCTGTTAAATCTGTGATAATGGGAAGTTTGGGTTCTTATTTATGAAGAGGGGATATCACCACCTAAATCACCTCACTTACAATATAAATGTAGGTTTTTCCAAGGCGATTATTTTACCACTTCTAAACTGGAAAGAAAAATATAGTAGGCTAGAATTCACAATACTATACTGACGTTTCCCAAAAAACAATGCACAGGCTTCATATCATCCTCATTGCGTGCTTGTCCCCAAAGCAAACCAGCTACAGTTTCTTTCATATGTATTTTTATCTCGCTTGGTAGCAGTTGCCTCATGAAAGAACATGCGGGCTGGGGATGTAGCCCAAGCAGCAGTGTCTGCCTGGTGTGCATAAGTCCCCGAGTCTGATACCCAGCACTGCATGAAACTGCAATCCCGGCAGTTGGGGGCAGAAATTCAAGGTCATTCTCAGCTACACAACATGTTTTCGGCAAGCCTGGGCTATAAGAGACCTTGGTGCCCCCACCCCCACCCCCAAAAGAGTGAATTTGGTTACAATAACCGATAACTTGCAGACTACTATCTAGTATATATAATTTAATATCTGTCAAGTATGACATTATGTGCTTTGTTTTTTCTTTTACTTTGTTTTTTTTTTTCTTTTTAGGGGGTTACTTGGTTAACTTTTTCAGAATTTGAGGTTCTAGGGGCAGTCTCAGTGGTTCACAAGCTCTGAACCGGACCGGTGTAGCCTTGCCTCTGAAGTTTAGGCTTTAAGGAAAATATTAAAAGTGCAACAGTTTGTTCTAGACCAAACCTAAGCATCTAGGCACATATGAAATTTTTTATTATGCTATTTTTTTTTTTTTACTTAGTGATGGATTTTCTTTTCTCAGTATGTGAATGTATATGCATATTCATGTAAGGTGAATGTAATACATGTATTCGTGTGTACATATATATGTGGACACTAGAGGACAACATCTGCTATCATTCATTCTTAGGGGCAACACACTTTCTGGTTGACAAAGGGTCTTTCGTGGGCCTGCGGCTCATCGGTCAGGTTACACTGGCGATCTATCCAGCCCAGAAGGTCCTCCTGTCTTTAGGCTCCCAGCACTGATCACTAGCACATGCCACCTCCACCAGTTTTGCAGGTGGGTTCTGAGGATCAAGCTCAGATCTTCACACTTATGGAACCAACATTGTATTGATTAAACCTCTCCCCAGCCTGACATTTTTCCTATGATCAGAGAATGAACCAGATGACATCTATCTATCTATCTATCTATCTATCTATCTATCTATCTTTCTTTCTTTCTTTCTTTCTTTCTTTCTTTCTTTCTTTCTTTTTCTTCCTTCCTTCCTTCCTTCCTTCCTTCCTTCCTACCTTCCTTTCTTTCTTTCTTTTTTACTTTGCTTCCCTCTAAGAGAATTAGAAAGCAGAAACTTCTATAAAGTAATTACAGAGTTAAGGCCAGGATGTTGGGAAGGTTAAATTTGGTGACCTTTGAGATCTTCTCTAACCCAAAGAGTTCTATAATTACACAGATACAGACACACATGCACACTTGCTCACCAGAGATAATGAAACAAAGTGCCATCAAAGGACACGATAACTAAGCAGCACTTTTAATGTCAGTGTCACTTAGTGTTCAGTGTCTTAGCATCCAGAAAATCATTCTTCTTGCTATATAAGGAAATAATTGTTGGTTTGACGATGTATCCAGATCATTGGAGTTTCCAATATGTGTACAAAATTAAGAGACTCCAGCATCTCTCTTTCTAATGAGGTCTGTCAACCCTGGTAATCCAGCTTCTAGTCACATAGCTTCTTGCAGCCACAATAGCTTGAAGCTGTCTGTCAGACTTACTGTCTGAAGACTGACATATAATAAGATTTACAAGGAAAAATTTGGGGGAGTGAAAAAATAAGTCAATGCAAGAATGAGAATTACTTAGAGGGGATGATTCTGCAAATAAAGTATAGGATGCCTTACTTGTTAACACTGAGGGTTTTTGGTTGCTTGATTTTTTTCCCAGAGTTACACATTGTGGAGGAAAGTGCATATAGAAAAATGTTACATCAAGATCAAGATAACTTTCAGAGGTATTGCTTCATCTTTCACTTAGCTTCCCAGAGAAAGAAAAAAATTACCACTGGTAGTTTTTGGAACGTTTTGTYCTCATTTATAAAGCAGGAAGCCAGGAGCTGAGTATGAGCAGAGACGAAGGAAAGTATGACTTTCCCCTTACCTGAGGGGCCTCTGCACATTAAGAGAGAGCCAGCTTTAGCTGCTCAGGTAGACTCCAAGTGCAAACACAAACTATCATCTACTCATTATCCACTCAACTGCTTATTCTCCCCTGGAAGTCCACTTCTGTCTGCAGTAACAATCACATCTCTGGCAGCCTGTTTTACTACAAAGGGAGGATTTGATGCTCTGCTTAGCCTTCTCAAAGGAGCAGACTTGTGAAAGACTAATTCATTTATCACCCAGGCTGGGGAATGAGGTAGTCTTATGGCTGTGTATAAAAACCGGCTATGATAGCCCAAGTCTTGAAAATGAAGCAGAGATTCATTCCACATTGACGTGAAGCAAAGCACTCTAGGCACCAAACTTGGCATTGACTAAACACTAAATATCTGAGAGCAAAGGTCTTATGAAATGACTGGTAGTATGATGTTTGTATTGTTTCTGAGCAAGGGTTAACTCAAGAAATAAGGCACAGATACATAATTCTAAAGGATAGATGCTACAGTCAGGGGCCTGAGCGTCTAGCTGACCTGTCCATCAGTTGGCTGTGTAGTCGTGGGCTGCACCCTTCCTTTACTGTGCATCTGTGTCTTTACTAGTAAAAAAGACTTCACATGCCAGTCAATCTTCGCCATCTGCCTGGCACTGTCACCCTGAGAGAGAGGGAGCTTATGTGACCTGGCTTTTCAGTAAATTCAAAATAGGTGCTCTGCTTGGGAATCTAAAAGTTTGGGTCAGGGACCAGAAATGAATTAGGTGAATATCTCAATGAATTCCTAGACTTATTATTATATAGTTTGTTTACTTAACTGTCTTCATTAGCTGTTCTTACTACATCAAAGGAATGCTTCTGAACCCTTCCAATTAGACATGCAAACAAGAGCAACATCTGTCACTGACATACTCACATAAACAGGGCTTCTGAATGCTATCAATCCCACTGAGGATGATCACCCCACTAAAACTATCAGGCAGGCAGACAAACATTAAGTAGGGAATTATCTATCGAAGAAGTTAAACAATTCACAATTCTCAAATGTTGATGGGATCTGACCTGATTCATAGCACAGACAATGTCTAGATCTTTTCCCCATGGGCAAGGGCAAATCTGGATTTTGCCAGATAAGCCAGAGATCAACTAAAGAACCRTTTATGCAGATCTTGGTCGTACTGGTCTTCTACCAAGGAGTCTTATAATAAATATGTAACGTTATTAAAGAAAGCARTCAGATCAGTAATTACAAAGGTGAAAGTTATAAGTCCAACCCACTTATCTCAAAAGACTTCTGCACTGCTTTTTTTCTCTGTTTCATTATTAACATTGCCAGTATGTAGTATAGTATGACATATTATAAAAGCATTGTACTTTTGAAATCTTAATCTTTTAAGTTCGTACCTCTAAAACAACACCCATATTTCTACTAATAGCACAGGTCTGAAAAATTATGTGTTCTCACTTAATCATAAATACTAAAATAAACACTGCATGGAGTAAAGTGGCTTTTGCAACATTTAATTGAACAAAAACTTCAGGTCCTTCTGGCTTGGTAGGGCATAAGGGTAATACCAACACAAGTGAAAGTGGATAAAGTATGAACCCCAAATCAAGAACAGCCTGGAGAGTTTATTCAGATTCTGCCTCAAAATAAAAAGTGAAAAACATGGTTGAGAACATGACTTAGTTGTAGTCTATTAATCTAACATGCTTTAGGTTCTACGTTTTGATGTCCAGCAAAGAGGAGAAGGGGGAAGAGGAGGAGAAGGAGAAATAGTGACTATACACTGAGAGTTGACACTATATCAAGGATGGCAACATATACATAAATATATATATATATGTATATATGTGTATATATAATAGTATTTTAAAACACATAGAGTTATATAAACATGTTTCTTTGTTTTTATCACTATACGTCACTTAAAACTCTTAGTGCAATTAACTTCAGTTTATTCCAATGAAAACTCCTGACATCTTACATAATGGGTACAGTGGAAATGATTCACAATTTCAAGAAAAAAATTGCAACATTAAACTTTTCATCTTGCCTAACAATTTGTGTCAATGATGACTTGGACTGGACATTTTAAATTTGCATAAATTTGAAGAAAAATGTTCTTAAGTAAGAAAAATCAAAAAGAAAAAGCCTTCGAGGCACAATGCCTTTTGATAAGCCCCAAATACCTACCCTTCTGCTGCTTGGTTATACTACGAATGGCTCAATAGCTGACCCAGATGCATTTTAAATATGTCTACATATTCCAACTGCATAGAAAAGCAAGAGCTAGCATATGCAGAT
>BDUI01000946.1:51711-63136 GCA_002335545.1 Apodemus speciosus
CACAGATTTGAATGCCTGTAAATCAGGGAGTGGCACTATTTGAAATGACAAGGTATGGCTTTGCTGGAGGAAGTATATCACTGGGGATCTACTCTGAGGTTTCAAAAGTCTAAAACAGCTGCAGTGGTTCTCTCTCTGCTGCCTGCTGATCCAGATGTTGAACTTTCAGCTTCTTCTCCAGCACCATGCTTCCGACCGTGATAAGGACTAAACCCTCTAACTATGAGCCAGGCCTGCTTAAATGCTTTCCTCTTTCTAAGAGCTGCTGTGGCCATGGTGTCTCTTCACAGTGATACAACACTAAGACAAATTGGTACCAGAAGTGGGATACTGCTATGAAAAGCCTGACTATGCTGCTTACTGGTGGACTCTGGATTCTGAGAGCAGTTCTAAGTGGGCTTAAAGGGCCATACTGGGGCAAGGAAGAAGAGGGAGGCTGAGAGTAATGCAGTCATGATAGCCTGGGCTCAGGGTTTCAGAGAATATTAGTAAGTGGCCTAAAGACTGTTCTTGTGATATTTTGGAGAACATGGCTGATTTCTGCTCTTGTATGAAAACATGCCTGAAGCTAAACTGAAGTTCTGGATTACTGGTATTAGCAAAAGAGATTTCAAGAGAGCCTAGTATTGACTGTCATATGGTTATTAATGGTCATTTTTATGTAGATCTATAACAAAAAGGTGCAAACTGAGCAAGAAAAACACAAAATGTACAGTTTGAGGGGAAAAGGACCACCAGGAAGTACAATGGAGCTAAATTCAGTGTTCAACATAGCTTAAAGAAAAGCCTAATGCTGGGTGGAATAAAAGTAGTGACCTAAGGGCAGGACCACACCCAGCCGAGCTCCCAGCCTCAGAGATGGAACCAGGGAGGCCGCTGTGTGAAGCTGTGAATATGAAGCTAGGATTTCATTGTCATTGGAGATCCCAAGATGTTAGTGTAAGAGCCTCGAGAAAGCTGCTGACGGGGGGGGGGGGGGGGGGGGGGAGAGGGAGAGGGAGAGGGAGAGGGAGAGGGAGAGGGAGGAAGGGAGAGGTTGCAACCAACGAAACTGAAAGGAGTTGGATATCTGAAAAATGCTTTGATATCAGACAATGCAGAGTTTGGAGTTTGCCCAACTGGCTTCTGTTCTTGTTTTAGCCTAGTAATTCCTCCCCATGCTTCAATTCTTCCCTGTCGGAATGATAACAGATTTCCTGTGCTATTGTATGTTGTAAGTATATGGCCTGTCTTTTGATTTTACAGGGGATTACATTTAAGAGTTTCGTTCTATGAGTCTCAAAAGAGATTTGGGACTTCTGAACAGTGTTGAAACTGTTATAGACTATGGAGACTTGAAGTTGGACTGAACACATTTTTGCTTTATGATACTGCTACGAGCCTACGGGCAAGGGAGTGAAATGTGGCTGTCTAAACAGGAATGCCTCCCTCCCCCTACAGGTTCACAGATCTGAATGCTTGTACACCAGGGAGTGGCACTATTTGAAAGGATCAGGAGGTGTGGCTTTGTTGGAGGAAGTGTACTATTTGGGGTGGGATTTGAAGTTTCAAAAATCCAATCCAGGCCTAGTGGTTCTCTTCGTGCTGCTGACAGATCTGGATGTAGAACTCTCAGCTCCTCTTCCAGCACCGAGTCTGCCTGTGTGCCGCCATGCTTCCCGCCATGGTGATAGTGGACTAAACCTGTGAGCCAGCCCCAGTTAAATGTTTCCTTTCTAAGAGTCGCTCTGGTCGTGGTGTCTTCACAGCAGTAGAACACTAAGACAGTACCCATGAACAAATCACACATGGTCAAACCAAAAATGTAATAAAAATATTTAGTGAAAACACATATTTTAACGCCCATTGATGGATTAAAAATACAAATAAAGTTTTATCAAGTTGATATTCAGGTTATAACTGGTTCTACACATAGCCTTGGTTTATTTCCTAAAATCATACGGCAGTTATCTTTTGAAAAATTAAATGCCTTCATTAGTTATATTAATAGAGGTAAATATTTAAACAGTATACACTCCCTGGGTCTCTTAAAAAAAACTAAAAAGTCTTAGTGTAAGTTTAAAATTTTAATATTTATAAATTTAAAAACGTTACACGTGCTGAATGATAGCAGTGCTGACGCTCTGTGACCACTGAGCCACAGCTCACGGCACAGAGCTTCTTTCTTTGTACAGAGARTAAGATCACAATACCAGGATTTGCAATTTGTCATAATTTCGTGGTAAAAGACACCACACGAGGAAACCTGGGCTCAGAGCACACTTGAGGTCAGCTTCCCCACCCCCACCCCCCAGTAGGTACATAGTGCAGATAAGGTAAATTTCTTCAGGCTAGGGAAATTAGCCGCCAGAACACACCTGACAGCTCCTAACAGTTAAGAGGCCTAACAATGCAAACAGGACAGAAATCCAAGCCTTCCCAAGACTGGGAAGTTCTGGGAACAGGCRAAGAGCAGGCCACAGTGGGTACAGGGAGCTGACTAGTGTCAGTCACACAACTCCCACTCGACAGGAGGAAATCRTCACTACAACTGAATATCTCAGTCTTTACAGAGACTTCCACATACACATCTATAGACAAAGACATCACTTCATCCATCTTCAAAACTAAGCAAAATGAATGTCCATWATTAATCTTCTGGTTTTACCTGAACCAAATATATTCTTTGGCTACATAGGTCATGGTTCCCATTATAATCAACCAGGAACACTTCACAATTCTTATGCCTAAGGTAAAATGAAGTTCAACTTGAGCCATGGCCCTTGAAATCAACTTGAATTTAACAAGATGTGGAAATTGGACATTTTCCTTTCTAATTCTAGAAAGCCAAGTTTTAAAGAAATGCAGTGATTTTAGAAAAAGTCAGAGAACATCCACTTACATTTTTAAATAATTTAAAATACTATTACATACCCAAGTCATCTATGTTATTCTGTGGGAGATTTTGTATAAAATTATAATTTTAAAAACCTATCTAGCCGGGTATGGTGGCACTCGCCTTTAATCCCAGCATTCAGGAGGCAGGTGGACCTCTGAGTTCGAGGTCAACAGAGTGAGTTCTAGAACAGCCAGGGCTACACAGAAAAACCCTGTCTAGAAAGCCAACCAAATCAAACCTCCCTCATATCCGAATGAGTTCCTTACTCTTTCTTAGAAAGAAAGAGTCCCTCTGCACAACACTGCAGTTCTTTCAGACTTGAAATGCTAAATGTTTTACTCAGAAAACAATATTGATAATTACTTGCAAGACAAAGCTAGGAAGGGCCGATGACAGTCACTTCTAACAGCAGAGACGGCAAGCAAAACATTTGTAAAATATAACAAAGAAAAGTATTTTCTGGGTTCAAATCAACACTACCTATCCCCTAGAAAGTTCCAACCTGAAATTATCAAAACTAAGAGCTAGCTTCCTTCAGTATTTGAGGGATTCATATAAGCATTAACAGAAATAATAGACAGGTGAGTAGACAGACTTGACTTCAAAGAGTGTTGAGTGGGGAAAATTATAGATCTGTTTACAAGTGAAATTGTGACAAAGAGTAGTATAGTAACCCTCTCATCTGAACAGACTAAATGATTATCATTAGATATTTTTCCATACAATAAATTTGAAATTTTTAAGTTAAGTTTAGGGTAAGAATTACAAAATGTCATTTCTATCTAACAAAAGCAATACAGTCATGTTGACATACCACAGTCTTCCACCAGWATCAGAAAGAGGTGACCACTGTGTTGGAAAAGGACACTGTCAGAGAGCTGAACTATCCAAAGAGCCACGGACCCAATACAAGGACAGCAGATGAATTACCCTTTCCAGAGACCTAAAGGAGCAACTGCAGGAGCTGTCACATTAGCACCAGTGTTAACAGACAACCTCCATGTGACTGTGTAAATCACTTAGTGATTGGGCCCTGAAAAATGAATGGTCAAGAATCATAAAATGAGACAAACTGAACGGAAGTGTGGAAAAATAAAGGCTAAAAGGTACTGTATCAATGAAAAACTGAAAAATCAAATACTTGACAGTGTCCCTTTAACGTGTATTTTTAAAAGGGCACATATAATTTTTTGTTTTAAAAACACTGTCCAACAAYTTAACAGTCTGTTTGAATTGGAAAAACTAGTTCATGAGCATGAAGTCAGTGGCCTCAACACCCACTGGGGCATGAACATCAGGGGTGGGGAAAGTGGGACACTAATACAGTTCAGAAGTCCATGAAGCCCTAGGAAACAAAGCAAAAATCAAAACCGCCAAAGACAAAACTAAACAAATACTCAATAAAGCAAACAAACACACCAACACCCAGAAAGGTCTAAGTGGGACACTTAACAGGCATTCCCATTATCTAAAATATTGGGGTCTTTTTCTTTCATCTTGCCACTAATCAACATTCTGGAGATCATTTAAGCATTATTTGGTCCCATCTAAAATAAATCTTCCTTCAATTAATAGGGGTATAACAGAATTGGAGTATATTATCCTGGGATCTCATCAAATTTAATAAATATAGTTCTGTCTGAATACAAGCTACTATACACAGATAGGTGCCTTGTTACTTAGCAAAGCATCCTTTCCTACACATCTCTGCTTGAACTTGGTAACTGCTTTGTCCTGGCCAGTGACCTATCTATTCAGTCAGATCTCAAGGCCTTCTGTCAAAAGGCCCATACTCTACACACACACACACACACACACACACACACACACACACACACACACACACAGAAAACATACCTGCTGAGGAAACAGAGACAACAAGAACAATATAAAATAGACTGATTGCTGCTGCAGATCAATTAAAGAGAAAAAAAAATCTAAAAACAACCTTTCCAAGTATTTAAAATACAAAGCATGTAGAATTATATTTCTTCTTTGCAATAGAGATATTTTTCCATACTTACTGTTACTAAATGGTGATCAATTTAGAAGAAAGGACTCTCAACAAGTCATGGCCCTAAGCCTTGCATCCTCACACACCTGCCATCACAGGTACAGGATGGAGTTTATATGCTCTGCTTATACAGTTACACAGACTTCCCAGAGCATCAGCTGTTAAGATGCAGGGACTGTGCAGTTCAGGTAGTACCTGCCAGATGGTTTAGCAGAGGCATCAAGAACAGCAGAGGAGCCTGCCCTTCCATGGCAGTCTCAGATGCACCTAGGTCAGAGGCCTCTGGTTGCCACTGCGTCGTGTGACTGGTCCTGCAGTGGGCAGCGTCAGAGGCTGCTGTTTATAAATGAGCTTTCATTTTCATAATTAAAGCTGACACAAAAATTAAGAGGAGCACGGGAGCAGTATAAAAATCCTGATTAGAAAAGCCAGAGGATCTAAAGAGAATTCTTCTTTTTTTAAAGATACATTGTGACCCAGACTAGCCTGGCCTTCACACTCAGCTTCCTGAATGCCAGGAGTATAGACGTGCACCACCATGACTAGCTAAAGTTAAATTTTAAGTCTTTGAAATTGAATTAGTGCAGCCCCTGTGACATGAGGATAACGCCCACTTCAGCATAATTATTGCCCCTAATGCCCCAATGTGCAAGTCTGTGTGAAATTAGCAATTCACACCCATTAAAAAGTTATTGCTTAAGCAAGCCATTCAGAGTAGATGCGGGCTGTGTGGCTGGACAGAAACACACTGAGAACGGCAACCACGCAGGGATGCTCTTCCATTTACTGATAAACATAAATACATGATCAAAGGGGCAAGAGGTTCATAGCAGCTAATACCCAAAGCCAACTCTTAAGTGTCAAGACTTAATTTCTCTCTAAACAAATCTGGTTTGTCTTTTCCTCTTAAAATTAAGGCAATGAAATGGCTACAGTTCCTAAAGTCATCTTTACGGAACAAAAATATACACGTATTTTCCTCAAGTTCAGGCATCACAGTCTGATTAGAAACCTGAAATAATTACATAAAACCTGCAACAGTGAGGCTGAGAGGGAAGGGAAGGGAGGAAGTGAGGAGAGGGTGAACTGTGAAACCAACAAACACTCGTGCAGACCTTCTTCCCGCGTAATTAATAATCACTGAAGGGCGGAAGTGTCAGCACAAAACCTGTCACCAGGTTTCAGCATCTCTTGCATTGATTCAAAACTTTTAGGGTAACAAAGGGGAGGAGCTTATTAAAATGGATACTCTAGAGTCCAACAACCAAATATTCTACTAACACACAGTAGGGACCATGAATCCCCTCCTACAACCAGCTCCTCAAGTGATGAGGGACCTATGGACATTCTGAAGACTAATGCCGAGAACATGTCGACTTTGGCTAGCCCCCTATGCACTGATGAAAAGGGAAAGGCACTGAATATGAATTTCATGGTGCCCATATCTGTTTGCACATATATGGAATTGCATTTTGAAAAATGTAAATCACCATTCAGAATCTAGAAGACAAGTATATGGCATATCATGGCTACACCTAGTGACAAGCTGATTTCAAGTTGACCTCTCCTGTTTCACCGAAYGCCACATCAAAGTCTCAGGCTTTCCAAAATCCAACATGGCCAAACGAACTGAGGAACAGGACAAGACTCAAGTCAACTTTCAGCAATTCAGTGCACTTTGCAGAAAGGATCTAAGTTAAGCATATAGCTCTGTTGTTTATTTTACACAAAGAAGACCACCAACATTTGCCATGAATTCTTCTAAACTCTTCAGGAAGGCCATCTTCTGTTTCCGGTCCAGCGTAGGAGGAGTGCTGCTCGCAGTGAGCTTGTTGAAGGCATCTGCTAATCTCTGGTAAATAATTGGGTCTTGTTGACTTGATAGTAATGTCTCAACCAGTTCAGAATACTCAGCCTGCAGAAGAAACAAGGTAGCCATAAGAATGTTTTCCTTGGAGATCCTCGCAGGGAATGTGGGGTTGGTTCTGAGACAGGGAAGACAAAAACTCTTTCCAACAGTTCAATGTTCAGGTATTAGTCTCACCTTATCTATGCGCTAATTAATTTAATATGTATGTTACTATGAAACTGACACTATTAATATTCCCATTTTACAGATGAAGGTTCTGTCAGATTGAGTAATATAGTGAAAATCACACTGCTACAAAGCATGAGTGCAGACATTCTGGCTCCAGACCCACATGGTCTCTCAGCTTTGCGGTATTGCCTCTTCTGGTTAGTCTGCATTTTGTTCTTAACTTCTGTGCCTGGAATGTTAAGGTGAACAGTTTTCTAGTGGCTCATGCAAATACACTGTCCTCCCAGTTCTGAGGGCAGCGGGAGCATGGGGAAGGGTTGAGGGCATGGAGAAGGGTTGAGAGCTCTCTTAACATTGAGGCAGAACACTTTGAAAGTCCCAAGACAGCACTGTAGCAGTGGCTTTGACCTAGGATAGAGAAGCACTATGAAGAAAGCTGGTCTGCCATTAATTTTCATGAGCTTCTTAGAATATCACAACATCCAAATGAGAAAATAAGATATTATATAGAGCAAAGAGAAGTAGGGTACGACTTTCCAACCTCCCATCCCACCATCTACAGCACAGAGTCAGGGTGTGGCTGCCTGAACTGCCCTCTGCAAAGGACAGGCCTGCTCAGTCAGGAGGCCAGTATAATCTTAGATAATCTTCTGACTGTTAAGAAACAGTACTACTTCTAAGCAAGGCAACAGGAATCACACCAGCTATTCTAAAGTGCCCACTCTCTTTTTTCTGTCTTTCAAAAAAAANGCCACATCAAAGTCTCAGGCTTTCCAAAATCCAACATGGCCAAACGAACTGAGGAACAGGACAAGACTCAAGTCAACTTTCAGCAATTCAGTGCACTTTGCAGAAAGGATCTAAGTTAAGCATATAGCTCTGTTGTTTATTTTACACAAAGAAGACCACCAACATTTGCCATGAATTCTTCTAAACTCTTCAGGAAGGCCATCTTCTGTTTCCGGTCCAGCGTAGGAGGAGTGCTGCTCGCAGTGAGCTTGTTGAAGGCATCTGCTAATCTCTGGTAAATAATTGGGTCTTGTTGACTTGATAGTAATGTCTCAACCAGTTCAGAATACTCAGCCTGCAGAAGAAACAAGGTAGCCATAAGAATGTTTTCCTTGGAGATCCTCGCAGGGAATGTGGGGTTGGTTCTGAGACAGGGAAGACAAAAACTCTTTCCAACAGTTCAATGTTCAGGTATTAGTCTCACCTTATCTATGCGCTAATTAATTTAATATGTATGTTACTATGAAACTGACACTATTAATATTCCCATTTTACAGATGAAGGTTCTGTCAGATTGAGTAATATAGTGAAAATCACACTGCTACAAAGCATGAGTGCAGACATTCTGGCTCCAGACCCACATGGTCTCTCAGCTTTGCGGTATTGCCTCTTCTGGTTAGTCTGCATTTTGTTCTTAACTTCTGTGCCTGGAATGTTAAGGTGAACAGTTTTCTAGTGGCTCATGCAAATACACTGTCCTCCCAGTTCTGAGGGCAGCGGGAGCATGGGGAAGGGTTGAGGGCATGGAGAAGGGTTGAGAGCTCTCTTAACATTGAGGCAGAACACTTTGAAAGTCCCAAGACAGCACTGTAGCAGTGGCTTTGACCTAGGATAGAGAAGCACTATGAAGAAAGCTGGTCTGCCATTAATTTTCATGAGCTTCTTAGAATATCACAACATCCAAATGAGAAAATAAGATATTATATAGAGCAAAGAGAAGTAGGGTACGACTTTCCAACCTCCCATCCCACCATCTACAGCACAGAGTCAGGGTGTGGCTGCCTGAACTGCCCTCTGCAAAGGACAGGCCTGCTCAGTCAGGAGGCCAGTATAATCTTAGATAATCTTCTGACTGTTAAGAAACAGTACTACTTCTAAGCAAGGCAACAGGAATCACACCAGCTATTCTAAAGTGCCCACTCTCTTTTTTCTGTCTTTCAAAAAAAAGAAACAAAACCCTCGAAACATTTTTGACATTTACTTTGGGTATGCGCTCTATGTGTTTGTAGGAGTTAGTCCTTTCTTTTCACCATACTTGTCTTGTTTCTAATACATGTTGTAGATGTGTGTGTGTGTGTGTGTGTGTGTGTGTGTGTGTGTGTTGTGTGTGTAAAAACATCTTGCATAGTTGGTACCCTCCTTCCAGCATGTACATAGGACTACGGATTGGAGGAAAGCACCTAAAGCACCCTCTGAGCCTCCCTCCCGGGCCCTTTGGAGCTTCTCTAAAATGGAAAGTCTAAAAAGACTCTTGACAAGGTGGTCAAAATGTACTGACTTGTACACATGGGAAAAGAAGCCCATGATATCTTAGTAACCAAAGCGACAGAAAAGGAGCACACATCTGAAAGGAAATACTTGTAAGTAGTTGCTACAAGAGAACAGCRCAAGAAAGGAAGGCCTAGAGCACTTTCAGCCTGGGGTACACATTGTTACATTAATCCCATAGCAATGATGTTTTAAGACCTTTAAGGTTCAACAAAAAAATAACACATTGTCTAGAAGAAGGAAGGGCCTTACAAGTTAGGGTCTGAAAAATCCTACTTTTTGGAAGGCAAAGCTTCTCCAACCAATCACTTGGCCATACTAAGGTATGAAAGGAATGGAAAATTAAGCCATACGCTTCCCCAATTTGTTCTTTTATATACTTGATAGGCTATTTTTTAGAATCAGGAGGCTGGTGTGCTTCTGTTACATTAATCCCATAGCAATGATATTTTAGCATCCTTAAGGTTCAAAACAAAAACAAAAACAAAAAACAAAAACAAAATAAAACAACAACAACAACAAAAAACCCAACCAATATTGTTTCAAATCACTAAACAAAATAATACTTTGTACTTTACATTCTCTGAAGGCAAACTCCTGCTCCAATCTGATTCACCTCACCTTGCCACTTTATGAAATCTGAATTCCTCAAAGATACCAATCACTCTCTTGTATACATACACCTGGCTCCTAGCACAAGCAATTAAAGCCAAGCTTTTGGGTGAGAAAAGCATCAGAGAATGGCTCCTAACAGAGATGGGCTCTTTTGATCTGAGAAACAGATGTCTATAAATATAAAACATAACCCTAGAGCACACGAGGAAACTAAGAAACCGCCTTGAGGTCACGGACTTAGATGTCCCTGGATCCACGAAGAGCTGGTGTGCAAAGGGGGTGCAATACCTGGTGTAAACACACCAATGTGTAGAATGCTTCGCCCGCTGCAGTAGTCATCTCCGTGTTGTGCTTTTGCAAGACCAGCATATCAAAAACCAGCTGAAAGTACATAATAAGAYACATCCATAAAATACAGAATAATTATTTACATCTCTAGTCCCTTTCTGGTCTGAAAAGGGGATCCCATGGTTATAGGTGATTTCTTACATTAACACTTCAATTATTAAACCATTATTTTTAATCCACAGAAAACATACAGATGTTATTTTCTGTGGAATATAAATTAAAAGTATCAAATTCCTCGTAATATTTATAGCATCATTCAAGGATACAAAATGGGCTAGGCAGTGGTGGGGCACAGCTTTAATCCCAGCACTCAGGAGTCAGAGACAGGTGATGTCTGAGTCCAAGGCCAGACCCGTCTATAGAGTGAGCTCCAGGATAGTGAGGGCTACAGAGAAATCCTGTCTTAAAAAACAAAACAAACAAAAAACCAAAACAGAAGTCAAAGAGAACATGTTCCTGAGGAATTGGTCTCCACACACCTTTAATCTCAGCACTTAGGAGGCAGAGGGAAGCAAATCTGAGTTAGAGGCCAGCATGGTTTATACAGCAAGTTCTGTAACAGCCAAAGATACACAGAGAGAAACCCTATCTCAAAAAGCCAAAATCAAATCAAACCAACACACAACTACAAAAAACGGTGAATAACAGTTCCTTTTCCCTAACAGAATGTAAGTATATCTTCATTTGAATTGAGAGTTTCATGGGTCTGGCAAGATAGCTCACAGGTTAAGAGCATTGGCTGTCCTTCCAAAGGACCCCAA
Source organism: Apodemus speciosus (assembly GCA_002335545.1). NCBI lineage: Eukaryota > Metazoa > Chordata > Mammalia > Rodentia > Muridae > Apodemus > Apodemus speciosus. The sequence continues at coordinate 62,643 of BDUI01000946.1, forward strand.
TTCTATCCCCAGCATCCACACAGTAGTTCACGACTGTCTGTAAATCCAGTTCCAGAGGATCTGATGCCCTTTTCTGGTTTCCACAGGCATCAGACATTCATGTGATACACAGACATCCATCCAGACAACACCTATACACCTATAAATAAAAAGGCTCTTCTTAGTCTGAGGACGGCCTCCATCATTCTGTAACYGAGCCTGGACTGAGCCTCAGCTTCATGGTTAGCTGGCACGGCAGGCCAGTGCCAGGCAAGAGCTTCACTCAGCTTGGCTAAGTAGATGGTTCTCCAACTTATCCACCAAATATCTTACCTTAAGGAAGTGTCGTGTTGCTAGGAAAAGCGGTGAATCCGATTCTTGGGCTTTAGCACACTGTTCAGCTAAGGGCGTCAAGGCCTCGAGACAGAGCTGGCATACTTCTGAACTCATTCTGAACACAATGGTCAAAGAGCAAACTATATCACATATACCTCACTTTATGGAAGAGCAAAAAA
>BDUI01000946.1:66583-82316 GCA_002335545.1 Apodemus speciosus
ATCCGGGAACAAAGGCTTTGGTTAATGCATATTCCCATTTAAGTGTGTTAGAAACATGTCAAACTGATACATGGCAGCCACAGAGTAGAGTAGTCAGTGCTTTCTCATCTTTCTGCGTGGCAGACACTGAAGAAGTGAAGGACAGCAGGAAGTCTAGTCTAATCAGAGATGATGGGCACCAAGTGTGCACAGTGGCTGACGTAGGGTGGAGGAGCACTGAGAGCAAGCCAGTGCACAAAGCTGAGTCTCCCCTCAGAGTAATTACAAAAGTTCTTGGTTCACGGGTTGGCAGGCATTGCCCAACAGACATTCCTCATGGAGGGAAGTACACAGGAGAGCCTAAGGTTACCCCGAAGTCTTTTGTCTCCATCTCCCGCCCACCACCTCTGTCCCACCTATCCTATTAGATCCAGTTAGTGCACGTGCATGGGATACATTCCAAGACACACACACCCTTCTCCTCCTCTAGTGTATCATTCTTGCCTTATCCTTCTGTGATAACACACTTACCTCCTCTCCCCTAGAGTGCTTCTGGAATGAGTCAAAGGTACCCTCAGTGCCGCCTACCTTAATACTAACTGACAGAACCAAGGCACAATACAGTCATAATGTGGGGAAAAAAAAGATTTAAGTTTACCTTGGTTTCTAATATCACATTTCTACATGGAAGGGCTTGGAAAACAGCCACCGTTGCTGGCTCCTTTGGCCAAGAATGAAGTTTACAAACAATGACAAATTTAAAGAGAGTCAAAACTGCCAGCAGAACTGTTTTCCTGTGGTAGTCCCTGATAAAATGAATCTGCACGCACAGGACTAGGACTCGTGTACTAAGAGGTAAGCACAGTAAACTGTAGTAGAAATATAGAATAGAAATGTTAATACTCTTAGGTTCATATTATTTTAATTACCTTCAAAAGATCTTGTGACATTAAGGGCAGAATTAGGTTTACTCCATATAAAACGACATCAGCTGCTGACACAGATCTGCCTGCTGCTTGTCCTGGCTCATGTCCTCTAAATACTTCATCTATCAAAATAAAAAGCATACTTGTATAGTCATAAYTTAAATCTCCAAAGCTAATATACCCTTATGAAAACATGAAGAGTCAAGCTTAAAGACCCAAGAAATCCATTAATGGCTATCAGAGAAATCTGATAAGCCGAGCCCACGCCATCCTTTTGTATTATAGTTGGAGAATCTGAGTACCCAATGCAGTAACAGTGTATAAAAGTAAGGGCAAAAGACATTCTTTAAATCAAAGTTAACATTAATGCCTTAGTGTCTTACTTCAATACCTCCAGATAATTAGGATAAACCTATGAAACTAACAGGGTAGACAGCAAACAAGAAAACTGAATCAACAAAGTCAACAGAGCAAGAACAACTTCAAGAACTGGAAAAGTGACTAATGCAGGCTCCAACAGTCCCAGCTTAGAGAATCTCGACAGAAAGAAAAAAATCTCCGGCCATGAATGCACAATAAGAGGCAACACTAGACACGAGGTTTTCTCTTATAAAACAACCCACTTCTACCAGGTTTGAAGATGAAGTTAGCAGGTTGGAAAGCTAACTAGTGAGGGGAGAGACTGTGAGAACCTTGCACTGCAGGCAAGGGTAAGCATTTAACAGCACTGGGGATGGGCAGCCCCTCCACCTCTTGTGTTTGTAAGAGCAGCTTCACTTCTTCCCGCCTGTTACTCTGAGAACAAACTTGTAGAACAAACAAGCAAGTTTGGCAGTAGCATATGAAGGAAGCAGAGATAAGCTGCGCTAATGAGTTTTACTGACTGACCAGCCTCTTGTCTTTAAGTACACCTATTTTAAAAAATAATGTATTTATTTTTATTTCATTTGCATTAATGTTTTGCCTACATGTCTATCTATGTGAAGGTGTCAGATTCCCTGAAATTGGAGTAACAGGCANGACTCAATGTACAGACTGAGAGCAGCTGCTCTAGAGCCCGGGTCACAGACATAGAGATCTGAATGGGAACTCTAATATACCAGCTATGAGCATGTGGGTGAGTGAGCCACGAGCCTGTGCTGCTCCCTCATCAGCAAAGTGAGCACAGCAATGGTGCCTGTGGCGTGGCTTCGTGGGAACAGGAGCATTGGCATTTATCAAGAACTGCATAGCTGAGGAGAAAAGGGAGGCAGAAGCCATTTTTTTCTTTTAGATAAAAAACGTGTGATAGTTGTAGAATAAATTGACTTTTATACTAAAAAATAAAACTGAGCAAATAAAAGTTGATATTCACATTTCAAAAGTAGACAAGAGAAAGGTCTTCATCTTTACCTTCACTTCAACTAAAGAAATTTACTTCCATTTGTTTGGAAAAGTGAGCTTCCTCATGGGATTTTACTAGAAGAAAATAACCTGTAGCTTTATCAAAAACAGTAATAACAAATGTAAAGGACATACAAGAGACTTTACCTGTGTCACTGAAGTCTATGAACTCCTTTGAGAGAAGGTTCGTGAGCAGCTCCATGATGAGAAGCAGGTCCTGGTACTGCTCCTCCTCCGCCGTGACATCTATCCTTTGCCGCCCTAAGTTATTCTTAGAATACACTTGTAACAAAGTAAGGCAGGCCTCATATAAATGCATAGCTTTGGACTGTAAGAAAATATGAGGAGTGGTATTACTTGGTAGGATMTAGTAGATGAGTCAAAGTGTAAATCGACTCTAAATTACAATAGCTCTACTATTAACAATTAGTAAATCCTTATCTCAGAAAGTAAGGTAGAGGCCCACCTTTGACTTTCTAGCAGGCATGTGTGCATGCACATGTGCAGACACCCACACCCACTACATCAACAATAATAAAAGGAGCTGAAGGTGGTGGCATACACCTTTAATCTCAGCTCCTGGAAGGGAGGCAGATGGAGTTCTGTGAGTTTGAGGACAACCTTRTCTACATAAGGAGACTCTCTCACAAAACCAAACCAAAACAAACACCCTCCAACAAAAAGAAAACAATTAAAAATCAATAATAAAAGTAAACTTATAATACAGTTATATTTAATATGTTTAATACATTAGTCCTCCTGTAACAGTAACATTTTGGAGTAAGAATTATATTCATTCAGATTGACTCCCTATCTTGGAGAAATACAACTATGCATTAAATGTGAAGCAAAGAACGGAGTATCACTGATTCAGAGACTTGTAATCCTGAAGGAATAAAACTTACCTCTCCAAGATAGCATATTTGTTTGTGTGCAACTTCAACAAAAACTTCTATAATGAGATTGACAGTTTCTGGAGTATTTTTGTAAACTTCCATTAAACCAATGCAATTATTAAGGAAGTCCATTAAAAAATTAAAAAGGATGGCTACATTGTCAATCTGGGTGGCCTCAGCAATGCCACACAGGGCCTCCAACGTGGCAGTGATCTCCTGCTTGACCTCCTCCTGCTGACACATCTGCTGAAAGTTCTCCTGGTTTATCACTCTCAGGAATCTCTGCTGAAGAGGCTGAAGAACCTGCGGAAGGGCATCACAGCATAAACTTCCTAAGATGCAGAGTGAACTCCTCAACGTGGATGAGGATGTTTCCCAAACATTCTCATTGGTGCAGAATGAGCACACAAAACACGGACTATTGAACCACTAAGTTCCCTACCCCTTAAGTCTTTGAAACAAAGTCATGCTAGGTAGAACAGGCTAGTCTCARTTTCACAGGAATCCTATCTCTGACTCCTAGGTGCTGGAATTCAGGTTTGAGGTATGGTATCCATACTGAGGATCATCACAGTTTGTGGTATATACCAAGAAATGACATCCAAGTCAGAGAATATGGTTCCTTCGATCCCATTCTTTGTAAGTTATTTTTTTTGGGGGGGGGGATTTTATTCTCTCACAATTCTTTTTAGTATTGCACATATGTGTTGGCATTAGGTATCCACTTTATTGAGGTAAGGTAGTTGCTGAATCTAAAGCTTGCTAATTTGGCCAGAATAGGTACCAGTTTGCCCTGGAGATACTCTGTCTCTGTCTCTGTCTCTGTCTCTGTCTCACAAGTGCTGGATTTTAAGTGAGCCCTCATGCACGCCCAGCTTTTTTATGCAATGCTGAATGTCTAAACCTTCGCCCTCGTACTACTGGGACAAGTGCTTTGCCCACTTAGCCGTCTCTCCATTCAGCCCCATTTGTTTTGTAATAGTTTCACTATGCATCCCTGACTAGCTTCAACCCGGTGTTTGAATTCTCTTGCCTCTGCTTCATAAAGGAGGGTCTCTGGTCACCATTTTTTGATTTTACTGCTTCTCCACATTTTTCCAGGTGATTGGTTAAATAATTATAAAAATGGGAAAAAAAATCAGAACTACTCAATAGGGAATCAATAAAGTTTTTTTCCATCAAGGGCCAGAGAGTAAGTACTACATTCTGTGCAATTCAGCAGCGTTATATGAACATAAGAGTGATAACTCTGTGAAGGCTTATCTACAGACACAGCAACCATGTTGTGTCTATGAGCCAGTTTGCCAATTTCTATTGTAATACAGTCAAATTATAAAGCCCTTGTCTGCCCTCCCCCTACAATTCTTGGCAAAGAATACAACTTCAGATAATCAGTCCTGCTTTGGGTATTAAAAGTATTTATAGGGCTGAAGAAATGTCTTAGTTGATAATGTACTTGCTACATGTGGTAGTTTGAGTAAGAATGGACCCCATCGGCTCATATTTAAATACTTGGTTTTGCTGGGCAGTGGTGGATCATACCTTTAATCCCAGCGCACTTGAGAGACAGAGACAGGCAGATTTCTGAGTTCAAGGCCAGCCTGGTCTACAGAGTGAGTTCCAGGACAGCCAGGACTATACAGAGAAACCCTGCCTTGATTGATTGATAAATAAATAAATAAGTAAATAAATAAAYAACTTGGTTCCGAGTTGGTGGAACTTTTTGGTAAGGATTAGAAGGCGTAGCCTTGTTAGAAGAGGTAAGCCATCTTTCCTAGCTAGCTTCTCTCTGCCTCATGGTTGTTGTCTCAACATGTAAGCTATTGCTCCAGGGCCATATTTGCCTGTCTACTTCCATGTTCTCTGTCACAATGGTTATAGTCATTCTCTGAAACTGTAAGCAAACACATAATCAAATGCTTTACTTTATAAGTTACCTTGGTCATAGTGTGTTTTCACTGAAAACAGAACAGAAAACCAACCAAGTCATCACATAAAGTGTTCAACCTGAGTTTAAACCCCAGCACTCATGAATAAACTGAGTGCCTATAATCCCAGTGCTGGGAAACAGCATGAGAAACAAGATGAGCCCTGGGGTTTGTAGGCCAGCCAGTCTGGCTGAAATCAGTTTCAGACAACCGTAAGAGACCTTATCTCAAAGATTAAGGATGAGGGCAACTGACACAAACGAMCATGGAACGGTTCTGGTGTGTGTTCATATCTGTATGTGGTAGGTATATTCACATGCACACAGGTGCTCACACAACCAGAGCTATCAGGTCCTGTACCTGGACTTACAGGGGGCTGAGAGCCGCCCAAAGTGGATTCTAGGAGACAAACTGTATACTCAAGAAGAGTAGCTTGTGTTCTTAACCACTGAATTATTTCTCTGGACCCCAGCATCACAGGGAGGATTTAAAAAGTCAGTCTGTTTTACCTTAGCTATAAACATAAATGACTGTCTGCCCTTGTACCATTAACTTTATAGGTATTAAGAACACGAGGACCAGAGGCCAGATCTCTATATATACCCTTGATTCAAGAAATAATTATAGAAGGTGCCCACACTATGGCTGAATTAGAAGCTCAGAAAGTGACCTCATTTGAACAAAGCTGTTTGAGATTAAGTTAGAATTTGGTCATAATGGAATGTGTTCTACTCCAATACAGTCAGTATCCTATACATGGAGGAAATTTGAATGCAGAGTACACAGAGAACCTGTAAACAACAGATGTGCTGAAGGCTGTCACTATCAAAAGCCACAGCCTTGGCTTTGCAGACCTTAGAAGAACTCTCTGAGTGTGTTCTTTGTGTCGTCTCTGGATGCACAGGCAGCCTCCTAAATGCAAGGCAGCAAGAATCTGTTGCTTAGGCCACAATGGTAAGAGAACTGCCAGGAAACAAAATGCACTGTAGTTTTCAAATCCTTTTCAAGACAAAGCATGTCTGTGGTTCTTCTTGTCACAGTCTCTTTCACTTTTGGGGAGAGGCTGACTAACCMAAGGCCTTGGCATGCTAAAGCAAGTGCTCTAACTCCTTGACACCTACCATGCTTTTCCCACTTGATAACAACACTCCAATTTAGGCTCTCATCTGGCTTGGGAAAATGTACCTGAAGCATAATATAATAATAATAATAATGATAATCATTAATAGTCAGTGTGTCAGACAAGTAGGGCCGGATAAGCCTTGAGACAGTATTTATCAAATAAGTTTCCAATGGTTGATGAGGAGAAAGAAAGTAAGGAAAGTTACTGCTGAAGAGTTTGTCTCCAGACTTTTTTCTAATATCTGTAAGGTGAAAGAAGAATTAAGAGAAGCAACGTTTACCTCAGTCCAATACTGCTGCTTGGTTTCTGTGTCCATATGTGCAAACCCTCCCAAGACCAGAGCCTTCATCAGTGTCCTCTGTACCGGGCTGGACAGGAAGTTAAGAGGTGGGCTTCGGCTTGCAAACTGCTTTGCGAGGTTCCACCAGTTTTCACACTGAATTACTAAGTTTGCCCTTCAGGTAGAAATGATAAAACATAAGTCATGTTCACTACATATATATCTACTAAGAAAAAAAAAAAAAAACTGGACAGGGCCAAAGAGGTGGCTCAATGGTTAAAGGTGACTACTGCCAAGGACCTGGGTTCAGTTCCTAGCACCCATACAGCAGTTCACAACCAGTTTCTGGGGATCAGTTTTCTCTCCAGGCATTTGCAGACACATGGTGCATGTGAACTCATACAGGCAACTCACACAATAAAAGGAATGGAGGGTTGAGGAGTACATGGCATCTAATTTTAAAATCTGCTGAGGCCGCAAGGTCTTGCTATGTTACTCAGATTGACCACATTCTTGCAATCTTCCTTTCTCAGCCTCCTTAGTACTGAGAATATGGGTATGACTGGATATAATTCTTAAATTTGTTTGTGTGTGGATATCTGAGTCTGTGTGTAGCACATGCATAGGTGTTTGTAGCAGACAGAAGACAACACCAGATCCTCTTGAACTGGAGTTGCAGGCAGCTGTGAGCCACTCTCTGGATTCTGGGAGACAAACATTGGTCCTCTTAACTGCTGAGCTGCCTCTTCTGTCCCTCTGAATGCAAATTTTAAAGAATAGTATCATAAGCTCAATATGGACTCTTGAGTTACAATGGTCTTTATTTAAACCCAGAAATTGCTCAAGAACMTAACATTTTTTACTTAATTTCTTTTCATCATCAATTTTCTGACTGTAAAATGAGAATGGCTGTATAGTCATTTCCTTGTGGAAAGCGGGAAAGGATCAGGGAACTCCTAAGACTAAGGAAGCCTATCTCCCAGTTCTGTCAGTGATGATCAGTTGATAAGGGGACTCACTGATGCTATGGCTGCTCCAACTGGTGCAAGGCGCTCCAGTGGTGAGCATTTATTAGAAGCCATCCACTGGGGGCTGAGGGGTTACTTTTGGTGATGCAGCTGCCCTGTAAGTAGCCCTTCACCCACACTCTAATAAATTCACTGCTTCAGCACACTGGGCTTGTCCCTTGGTCTGTTGCTAGCCTCTCTATTTGGGATAGGTAGAATCAGATTCCCTAGGGAAAACATGGGACAGGGACAAGGAGACAGAACAGCCCAGAATCTCATGCTCAAGTAAGATCTTTATGAGCAATACTCAGAACAGCAGTCACAACCAATAGCATAAACAACAATTAAATTCCTATGCAATAAGGAAAATTAAAATACAACTGCGATTTGCTATAGAAAGCAACGGTTTACTTTGCAACATCAGTTTGAACATCAGTTGTTCTCACCCATAAATGGGAGTCACTGAGCCAGGCAGGGTGACGCATGCCTTTAATGCCAGCACTTGGGAGGCAGAGGTAGGCATATCTACCTCTGAGTTGAAGCCACATCGGTCTACAGAGTAAGTTCCAGGACCACCCCCCCCCTTCTGAGGGGATGGGGGTTGAGGGGGCAGAAAGGTGTGTGTGGGAGGCACACTGAAACATATCAAATGAGAATATTACACATGAAAGTGGGTTTTTAAAAGATTATTATTTTGTGTGTATGAGTGTGTTTTGCCTGCATGTATGTCTGTGTACATTGTGTGTGCCCAGTGGCCACAGATGCCCAAGATGGCATCCAATGTTTTGGAACCAGTCACCTACACTTGWAAGCTACAAGTTGTGTGCTGGGGATCAAGACAGTGTCCTTGGAAGGGCAGCCAGTGTTCTTTTTGTTGTTTTTGTTTGTCAAGACAGGGTTCCTGTGTAGCCCTGGCTGTCCTGGAACTCAGTTTGTAGACCAGGATGGCCTTGAACCCACAGAAATCTGCCTGCCTCTGCCTTCTGGAGTGCTGGGATTAAAAGCATGCAATAKCACCATCCAGCTTAGCCAGTGTATGTAAGCTTTGAGGCATCTTTCCAGCTCCTGAACGTGGTTTCAAAACAGGATTTCCRATGCCAACAGCCAGTGCAATTATCCATCGATAAAACAGAAAGCTGCCATTGGCATTCTTAACAACACTAACAGGAGGTTTTAAAATACTACTTTGAAAATAGAGATCTTAAATGGGCTGAGATATTGTAACTATTTGCCAGTCATAAAGAGAACACCGAAGTCCTTGCTTCTTCTCACTCCTTACCTTTCTCTTCTTTCTACCAAAGTGACAAGGAGTTGAACAGTGTCATTCGCAAGGTCCTGCTCACTACTCCACACTGACAGATTGCTGATGACCTTTTGTAAGAGGTAGCCGATAATCCACTGGGAACCCTCTGTATCTGCTCCAAATGCTGTGCTCAATGGCAAACTTATCTTAAGAGAAAAGGTAAGAATTTCTAAAATCAGAAAGATCAGCTAAAAAAATAACCCACAGAAAATCAACAAAAAAAATTAGCATCGAAGCCTGAAGCAGTTCTCACTTCACATTAGTTTTATCATTTTTCATTTGTTGAATCAAAAAGATAATCCTTAATCCACCCATGTTTTTCAACTAAATTTTTTCTGTCAGTTTTAGTCTCAGTAATTATTAACAAACTAAAAAGTGACATATTTGAAATAAATAGACATGCACATCTCAAAGACAATATAAGAACATATTATTCTAATGGTAAAGTATCTTAATATTGGCTAAAATCTATAGAATCCAATGCCAAATTCTAAAAAAAAAAAGTAAAGCAATAGCATTTGAGTCCCTTATATTTTTTCTGTTAAAAATCTTTTTCATTTCTTTATATCAGAGTTGTCTCTCTCAAATAGGTTCTGTCGTCTTCATCTCCTATTCCTCCTCTTCTTTTTCTATTTTTCTTTTAAGACAGTTTCTCTGTGTGGCTATGGCTGTCCTGGAACTCAAAGATCTACTTAACTCTGCCTCCCAAGTGCTGGGACTAAAGGCATGTCACCAAACCCAGCTAACAGGTTTGTTTTCATATGTCAGACAGACAGACAGACAAAATTATCCTACCTCAAAACTTGCCATCATCATAAACCCAAAAGACTTACTGGTTTGATGTCCTCACCTGATCATACAGTTTTTCGTCTACCAGGAGGTAAGTCTTGGCCCAGCGTTTGAGAAACCAAACAATATCTTTGCCCATTTGAGGGCTGAGTAGGTGAGTGAGATCTGCTCTTATTGCTCGAGATTCAACTTCTGAGACTCTTAGCACGGCAGACAACAGCCTGTGGGGAGAAAACACAAGTTGCTAACCCTATTTTTCCCCCTATAAAAATCCTTTTTGTTTCTTTATACTAGGCTATTCATCAATAGGGTTGTAGATAAAGTCCCCACATCACTCCTGATCTTCTAGAGTCAAGACAAAGGAGGGAGAAGCACCCCTCTGCTCAGCTGAAACTGCAGGTGCAAATCTCTCAGCATCACTGTCTAAAGTGTAGTTCCCAATTCAAAATGAAGGAACACATAAAATTAAATGTTCAGAGTATAAGCCAAATTATTCATCACTCCTCCAGTAGACAGTTTATATTTTTGTGTCACAAAAGACAAGTCCTGTTATGCTTTAAGATCGGAGAATTGACTTATTAGAATGTTGTAAGTACTGGGCCTTGTCTCCAAGTCCCATAGTCCTGCAAATTGTCTCATAATCTTGGTTCTTAATGACATCTTAAAATAAAAACCTTCCTAGAATGATTACCTACCTAAGGAGGTAATAACATTGCCTATTCCCATGTTACAGGAATAGGAAAGGGACATACCAGAAATTTTATATTTTTAATTTGACTTTAGCAAAAAACAAGGAAGCATAGGCTATAACGAGTATCAGTGCCCAAACTAAGACTCTAATTACTATGGTCTGGCCTCTGCGCTAAACCTTCCTGCCCTCAAGAAGGCTGAAATTCCTGCGTAATCAAACTAGATGGACGTGTACCTTCTTTATTGACCTGACCTCTCACCAAAAAGGACTTGGTGTTGCTGACCACCCTGCCCCTTTGAAGGAGCCCTCCATAGTCGCCCTGGTCTTATTTCCTATGCCCCATCTGTCTGCTTACTGTTTCCCAGTCTCTATGGACATGTCCATCATATACCCCTGTGCCCTCACACTCACTTGTCTACATGCTCTGCACGAGCCAGTGCTCAGACTTTCTAAATTTCAGAGTATATGTGAACAAGAATAACAGAAATCCCAATAACTTCATGCTCATCAATGATGATATAATACATTTTTTCTGTAATACTAAATTATTTTTAAACAAAATTAAAGCCTAAGAGAATTTGAAATAAAATGGTTATATTGGTAGTTTAAAAATATGCACTGCAATTCAATATTTGTGGTGTTGATAACTACCACCATCTATTTAAAACAAACTTCCTTTATTTGAACTTTATTTCCCCCAAAGAACATTATTTACCAATTGCACTATTTTCTATAATACATTTATATATTCACACTTTTCGTGTATTTTCAAAGATTATCAAACTATAAGAAGACCTTTAGAAAGTAAAGTCTTCTGGATTGACTTACTATTGTTATACTTAACAGCTACTATAGAACAAAATATAACACAGATTTAAACTATAAAACAATTTACCCCAGTGCTAGGGTTCTAACCTACAAGCTTATACATGCTAGGCAAAGTGTCTACCACTGAGCTACACTGTCAGYCCAATGTGGTGTGTTTTGGGGGATAACACAAAAGGGCTTCGCATCTCCTACTTGTGAATATTACTCCTCGCCAGAATGAACCAAAGGTTGCTTTCTTTCTTAAGAGATGTAAGCACTGCAGGGAAAAAAACAAAAAAACAAAAAACAAAGAACTTGTTCCCATTAAAAAACAAGTTATTTTTCAAAAACTAAGGTCATCTGTTATTTGAATTACTTAAGTTATATGACAAAACTCAAAACCAAGTCACTCCATCTGACCAAACTGGGCCCCTTTAGGTGTTGTGTGATGCAATGGACTGCGTGGTTGGCTACCTAGCCACCAACACCAGGTGACCTGGAACTGCCCTTCTTTCTCTGTGGTAGTCTTTGGACACCCATACACATGCCAGTCCAAACACACTGGGTGAGCATGAGCCTTTCTCTCTCTTTTCTTTTTCTTTTTCTTTTTTTTTTTTTAAAGACAGGGTTTCTCTGTGTAGCCCTGGCTGTCCTCGAACTCTGAAATCAGCCTGCGTCTGCCTCCCAAGTGCTGGGATTACAGGCGTGCGCCACCACCGCCCGGCAAGCCTTTCTTTCATCTAGTGGAAGAAAGGTGAGAGGGCAGCAGAAACAGAGGWCAGGCAGTCCTTCAGAAGAGTCCTTCCTCATTTCCCTTCTCTATACCATGCCCAGAAATCAGCAGTAGCCTGGAGAACTCTCAGAAACTCCTCTCAAACCCAAGGGCCAGTTTCCAAATTCTCCCTAAGACTGAAAATGAACTGCTTCCCGACTTGACCTGTCAGTTAACTCGACCCACCACAAGACTCTATAAAACAGCTCACTTCCCTCCTGCAAATCCTGCTCATGAACACGAGACCCCTGCCCTGCTTCTCTGACCTCTCCTCTCCTATGAGAACAGTGCCTGCCTACCCCACAATGCCTTCCTTTCTCTCATCTGCTAAGCAGCAGTCGGCCAAGTATTCTGCCAGGAATAAGACTCCTGAAACGCTCTGCTGTCTTAAGCATTCCATCCTTAAATCCCATTCAAAGGTTGAGCTGAAGAAACAACTGAGCCAAATACGTTTTAGTTGTTAATATTTCTTGATCAATACCCTAGTCAAGTTATACTGCCAAACACTTTATATTCCAGCAGTCCTTGGCTTCCCAATCAGTCTGTTATTAAATTTGCATCCTAACTGTAATAAACCAAAAGTCAGCATGCTGAGTCAGGCCTTAAAGTCTCACAACCGTCTGCTGTAACCTAGTCTGGATACTGCTGATAACTATGGTTAACTATGACTAGACCCACAGGCAGTTTCCCCACTTCTCCATTTATTACATTGGTGATCAGAGTAGGAATCAGGGAAAGCTCTGTGACTTACTCCTCCATTGAGAACTGACAACAACACCCCAATCTTCTTCAGGGCAAAGATGTCTTACAACCCCTGAAGGTTAATTTTTCCTCCTACTTATTTCTACAATCCCATCTACTTTAGAAATCTATTTCTCTTGGCTTGGTCCACAACAGCATTCTGGCCATAGCTGCTTGACCATGCCAATTATTTTATTTTATTTTATTTTATCTTATTTTATTTTTGCTCTAGCTGGAATGTTCTTCCCCTGGGTACATTCAAGACTCTTATCAACAACTTCAGTCCTTGCTCAGGTGTCATTTAAATGAAGCTTATGTGAATCACACTACTTAAGATTGCAAGAAGCCCTGCTGGAGTCTGGGCTTCAGGTGCCCTGCCCTAGTTGGCTGGTCACCCACAGCACTTCCTGTCTTCTAAGACATCCCATCAATTGTTGACCAGCTCTCCCTTATCAAGAACTCTAATGGGGCAGAAGATATTTTGTTTGTTTTGTTCATGAATATATCCCATGTGCCCATAAAGTTTGCAACCCATGAAGATACTCAATAAAGGATTCTTAAGAAAAGAAATTCATTTTCTTTAAGAAATATAAACTACATTTTTAGTAGACCAAAGGTTGTTTCTCCTATATATCAAATCAATTTCACAATAACTCTTTAGATAAAAACAACAAAAACCTATTCTAACACTCTACAGTTTGTGCTCTGAAATATGAAAATGATTTGCTCTCACACTAATATAAGGGAAATGGTTCTAATGGTACCTGCTACAAGAAATAGGGACAGCATATCTATGGCAGAGCTCAGAAATAAACAGTCCTAGAAATAACATTCACCAGGATACAAACCAAAGCAAAAATCACAAAATCTAATCACAACAGGAACCTCAAAAGAAAGAAACGTTTGCTTATATTTATGGCAAACAAAAGAATGTACCAATAAAGGAAATAAAGTCCCAAACAATTCTTTGATATCAGCTTAATATTTCACCTTAAAACAACAACCTAACAACAAAAACCCTGTATCTACTATAGCAGAGGCTTAAATGTTCTTATGTTTGCATTGAAAAAGTAAAGTAGGACAAACTYTTGAGTAACTGACAAACCAATGCTGTCATCTTGTCTACTGTCTCCAAGGCAACTGAGACTCAAAGACAATGAAATAAAACTTAAAACCATTTTCAAATCAATTTTTAAGAATACAATTAATTCAGATTTACCCGCTTTAGTTTCACAATTAAGAATTAATGAAAACATTGCCTTTACTAATAGGAAGACAATGAATCTTCTCAGAGACAGTCTTGCTGCCTTTTAATTACTGCTGACAGGGCTCTCGAGTTTCACATATTTAGGATAACTATTTCTATAATATAATGACAGTTTTCCTTAAGAAGCCACTGACATATAGTTTCCACTTTCATAAGCAATACATACTTGCTACGGCTCACCTGGTTTCTAAAAACTGTTTTTTCCTGGCGAAGGGTTCTTGTACATACATCATGACTGCTTACTGATGGACAAACACTATGTCCTTAATAAATGACAGTGAATGCTGTTTCCAAGTCTTACATTCCGACTCATTTTGCATCTGTTCTCTTCAGTACTGGACAGCCCTGACGACTCCTGCTGGCGTGCCTTGCCGTACTTGTGTTTCCAGGCTGCTCTAAGTTCTCGTTTCTTTCATGTATCCAATAAACAGCCAGTGCGCCTACCCCTCCAGTCATCTACCCATCAACTCAGAGTTTATGAGACAATAAATTACAAGAGTGCAGCTATAGAGTTCATATTACCTAATCACAGAATCTGTTCTGCTGTACCCTGGGATGGAAGAAGCCTTTTCTCCTGGAGATCCCAAAATTTGAAGTGTTGTATTAATGTCAACTTCAGATGAATGCTTAATGGAATATTCCATTATTTCTGGAGGTATTAGCGGAGTCTCTCCCTGAGTATCATCAGCTAAGAGGTAGCCTTCAGTTTAAAAAAAATTAAAAATGAACACTTAACAAATCTATTTACCAAATTGCACTATAAATGCTTTCAGTTTTGATTTATATACATCACATAGGTTGATGTAAAAGTAAATTATAATGTTAAACTGCTAATTTCAAGATGAGGTGCAGCAACTGTCAATTTCTTAGATAACTAAAACCCTCAAAAATACAGCAAAGGATCAGGACAAATGGTTTGTTTAGTCATCAATCTCATAATGCATGGTGACATGTAGGCTTTGAAAACTTGAGTAATTTATTCTGTTAAGTTAATGGGAATTCTGCTATTATATTAGGAATTTATTAATATACAACTTTTTAAAAAGTCAAGTGTTTTTTGTTTTGTTTTTTTCCTTGATTACAATATAGAATCAATAGGATCAGTGGTCAAGGAAAAAGATCCTAGAAGTCAGGCTGCCTAGACTTGCACCCTGGCTCCAGAAGGTAATTGCAGTGTGACCATCTTTTACACTTTCAGCTTCTTCATCTGTTTGTTGGGAATGAAGATGGTGATGGTTAACATCACAGAACACTACCAACTCAAGGGGCTACAATGTGATCCAAAGCAAACACTTGGCATATAACAGGCCCAAATACATGATAGCCAGTGCTTTTTAAAACTTGTCTAGCGCTCTATGTCAAACAGCATCTGCATCCAGGTCATTCAGCACTATATATGACATAGCTACACTGTTGGTGTTTGAGACAGGGTCTTGCTAGGCAGCCCAAGCTGGCCTCAAAACCACAACCCTCCTACTGCAGCTTTCCTTTGAGCTGGAATTACAAGGATATGCCGCCACACCCAGCTCTAAACTATTCTTTTTAATATATGAGGCTTCGTTTAGGTTTAAATGATTTCACGGGYAACTACATTAGGAGGAAAAAGTAACTAACCTGTAACTAAAATAAGCCAGTGGATATCTTCATAGAGATCATCAAGCATTTTGTTGTCAATGGTGCTTGATCCAGGTGAGGCAAGTAACTGCTGCTGATGCCGTTGTAACTGGCCATGGAGTCTTGTTACCCTTTCTTCTAATAAACTAAAAGAGGAAAGAAACAATAGCTTAATCAAGTGCAGGTTAGGAAGATCTAGGACAACTGATAACTTCCATATAACTAAA
>BDUI01000946.1:105585-124101 GCA_002335545.1 Apodemus speciosus
ACACACACACACACACACACACACACACACACACACACACACACAGCCTCCAACATTCTTCCAAGCCACCACCCCCACAGTCACTGGGTAAACATTTGTAGTTTAAGAGAGGGCAAGCTGGAATGCATAGACACTGTGGATCTCGGGAGCCTTGCTGGGCTCAGCTTGGCTTGTTGACATCTCTGAAGATGGACATGCTCAGGATGAGGCAGCACGGAGGGAGACACTACAAGCATGGACTGTTGGCTGAGTTCGTGGTTAAATGAATTCTAAAGGCAGACACTGATGGTGGGTTAGCTGCACAGCCATGAGCTGTAGAGCGCTGCGGGTGCTCAGCCTGCAGGCCAGGCTGGTGGAAAAAGATGGGTTTGAGTTTTGAAAAGCAAAACTGTGTCTTTTAACCTCTAAAACAATTCAAATTTTATTTTGCTAAGTAAATCAACAATCAACATAGTGTTTAGGACTCAATAGTCTTAAACAACAAACAAGTCACCTTCCTGGAGATATGATTTTTTTTTTTAGATTTTTAAAAATTTTACGTGTATGAATATGACAGGTGTGCCAGGGGCCTGCAGAAGTCAGAAGAGGGCAGCAGGTCTCTTGGAACCGGGGTTATACAGACAATTGTTAGCAGCCACAGAGGTGCTGGGAACCAATCGCAGATCCTCTGTAAGAACTGCAAATACTCTTAAGTGAGCCACCTCTCCAGCCCATCATGTGACATTTTAAGCTGTAGGTGGTAGGTGTGTATGCAGATGTGTGCAGGTGCGTGCTCCCATACCTGCAGGCGTAGAAGCCAGAGGTCAGATTGGGTGTCTCCCTCTATCGCTGCCCATCTTCATAGGCCCTTCCACGGAAGCTGGAGCCCACTGCTTTGGGTGGATCAGCAGGCTAGCAAGCCCCGAAGGCCTTCTTGTTTCTTCTTCCTGGGTCGGGGGTTACAGACACACACGACTACACCTGGCCTTATGTGGATGCTAGGGATTCAAACCCAGTTTCTCACACTTGTGTATCAAGCACTTTTACTAGACTGAGCAGGCTCCTCAGCTCATGATTTTTAAGTCTTTCACTGATGAACATTCATTGTACAAAGTCATGGCTTCATAACATTTTGTTCGAAATATCATGAACTGTGACCACATTCACCCCCTAGCCTCTTGTCCCCATCCTGCTTCCTTTTTTCCCAGCTCTTGTTATGTCATATGTGTATACATGCATGAACCCAGGGAGCCTAGGTTCCATGTATGAGAGAAACATGTGACGTTGTCCTTCTGGATCTTGTTTATTCAACACAATACAATTTCCAATCCCATCCATTTTCCTGCAAGTGACACTTTTTTTTCTTCTCTTCAGCTGAATAATCCCGTGTGCAAACATGTACCACACTTTCATTACCCATTCATCTTTTGATGGACAGTTAGATTGATTCCATTTCCTTGCTGTTGTGGATAGAGCAGTAATAAATATGGATGTGCAAATCTCTGTACAGTAGGACCTGGAGTCCTCTGTGTGGGAACAGGATGGGGGATGCAGGGTGAGGTGATGGAGTCATGTGATGGATCTGGGGAAATCAGGCTCCAGAGACCAGCATCGGCGCAGATCTGAGTTTATTGTGCGGCACATGAGCTTATACACAGTGTCTGAGCCAATCCCAAGCCCCTAAATCCGCGGCCAGTTGTATCTCACCATACCATCACCGTGCCCCAATGAAAGCCCTGCCTGATGAGGTTACTCAGAAGGAGCAGGGGCCACACACAAATACATATCATCACTTGTTCGGACATCTGTGAGGACGGGGAAGCAGCCACCACCCTGGCCTTCATTCCTTTTTGCTCTCTCCAGGTGTTCCAGGAGCCATTTGGATCTAATCCCATGTAGGGCAGATCAGGACTCTTTGAGGAGGGAGTCTCAGGAGCCTGTGGAGCCTCCCTCTCAYCCCACCTTTTCCTTCACGAGGTTGACTTCTGTATTTGCCTAGGAGTTATCTGGGTCGTATGATAATCCTATTTTTTAATTTTCTGAGGAACCTCATACTGATGTCRAGAATGGCCGTAGCTAGAGGCTGCCTTAGCGTCTGAACGTCATGTTCCCGGGAGCCGTGACTAAGCAGAGTTAGATGTCCACGTGTCATTTTCTAACCTTTTTCTTGTCTGCTATAGGCTTGGCTTAAAATGAGATTCATAAATTTTACCTTTTCCTAGAAAATTTATTTTTCATGTTTTACATGTATGTTAGGCTATTTAACACTTAAAATGTTTACTCATGCCCATGCAAAGCAGGCACATACACTGGAGAAAATGTCAGTGTGTTGGCAAGATGGATGAGCCAGAGGAGGAATATGTTCCGAACCACCGACTTCCTGCAGGCTGGCCTTGGCCCCGGCTAGTGAGCCCATCAGCCCATATCTGAGCCCCCAGACGCTCAGGGAAGCAATCGTGGCCAGCCGATAGCGGCCAGAAGCCACCCCAGCCCCAGGAAGCGGCTGGGGCGCATCCTCTGGACTTGTCAGTATGCTCTCTGATCTGGAATCAGAAATAAAATGAAGGGGTTGTGTTTCGGCAAGACGCTTGAGCTTGAACTAAGGCTGCGTGACTATAAGCTTATTATGTGACTTTTGGGGATCCCTGGGCACAGGCATCCTCCTTTTTTTCATTTGTAAAGGGAGTTGTTTCCCTTTCGACTACACTTTCTTCCCACCCAACTAAGCTCCAAGAAGGCCAGCCCGACACTAGTCACTTCTGAGCTGAGGCATCATCTTCCTTGAAGGATGCTCCTCACCTGACCTTCTGGCCAGCCCTGAAACCATCCTCTCCTTGAATTTCAGCTTTTCTGCCCTCCTGAGTCCGGATGCTCCACTTCTGCACCCCCTCTAGCCCCTCACGGCCCTATGCTCCATTCTACCCAACTGCTGATCTCTTTTCTGCCCACCTCGGATTCTTTTTACCCCCATCTTTTAAAACGTTTCGCACCCTGGATTCTTATGGCCTTCTTCTTGTACCCAGATCTCTCTGCACAGCTTAGCCCTAGCCTGCCAGGCCCCCAAACACTGGCTTACTGTTAGCAGCTACGTAAGACAGGCAACCTGGTTGGGAGGGAGGCAAACTTCCTGTATTAATTCATCTTCAAAGTGCCCTTTCTTTGGGCTGCAGCTGAAATCTTTCTGGGACACCTGCAAGGACATTCCCTAGCCCTAACTTGTGCTCTGCATTCAGCAGACAGTCCTTAGAAGTGCCCCGGCCATCAACAGCAGGCCCAGCACCAAGGTGACTGTTACCTTTTTGACATAAGCTAAGAATACCCGGGAGTGTTCCCGTCTCCTATTTTCCTTTTTGCTTTATGACCTTGAGCTGAGCACATATCTTAAACATGCTCAGGAATGTGCCAGACTCCATAGTACACCACGCAAATACTTGTAGGTTCAGATAAAAATCTCCAAGCCTCCTTTATTTAAGGGCGGGGCATCATTTCACATGCTTTTCCTAGCCCGCCTCATCTGTGCGGCAGCACCGCTCTCACCTCTCCTTCCTGTCCTTTACCATCCTTCCTCCTTTTTCTCCCAAGTATGCTTACTCTGGCTTTGATCTCACGTTGTCAGCCTGGCCTCCACTGCCGTCCCTTACTGACCTGCTGGCCGCCTCAGCTCCCGGAGCTGTGCAGTCTCATCAGCACGAGCAGGAAGCCTGCTGTGTTGACAGTAACAGTACTTGAGCATGCCCACGTGCAGGCTGTGGTGTGCGTGTGCGTGTGTGTGCCTCTGCACATGTGAGTGCAGTTGCCCTCAGATCTGGAGCTAGTCTGAGGTTGTGAGCTTTAAGACACATGAGATTACTCACAAGGAAATCTCTTCCACAATAGCAGTGCGTGACAAAGAGCAAAGAATACGGCTCCAGAGAGAGGCAGCAGAGTTCAGTAATGAATGATTCAGCAGCCTTTACCTCGGATGCTGCTTAACCTTTCAGAAGAACTTTGGAGTCCTCGTTTGGACAAGCAGAATAAATAAAACTACCCAATTCTTTGAGTTAATGTAAAGATAAAAATAAAGATAACTAACATCAATAAGTCTGATTTACAGAGAGAAAAAACTGTAATGTAGCACTAATTTGCTAAGATTACTATAACAAATTGCCACAGGTTGACTGGCTTAAACAGCAGAAATTCGTTCTCTCATGGCTCTAACAGCTGCAATGAAAGCATTCTGGGGTCGGATCCTTCTGAGGGAAGGCCCCAATTCAGACAGCTTCTCTTTCTGTCTCTCTTTGAGGTGCTGTACTCCCTGTGAGGGACTCTCAGTGCCCAAATATCCTTTTCTTTTTTACACTAATAGTCATATTGGACTAGGGCCCACTCTAATGATCTCATCTTAATTAATGACATCTACAACTACATCAACCGTATTCCCAAATAAGGTCACATTCTGAGGTACTGGGGACTAGGACTTATACATGTGAATTTTGGGGTAACAGCACAACTCATGACTGTAATTAACACTCTCAGAAGTTTTACTAAAGCCCTGGTTACTGAAGGGTTTCGTGGAACTTCCCGAGGAGCCCTTATGTTGAGCTGCACACTAGTCACAGCCTAGTGTGGAGCAGCTCGCGAGTGGAAGCTGTCTGGAAAGGGTCTTTGCTTCTGTTCTGTTTTCTCCTGGCCCAAACAGTGGCAGCAGAGAAGGTGAGAAAGGTGAGGTAGCATCCAAGGGTCATGCAGGCCACATGTGAGCCAGGAGTCTGTGTTGGACCTCTGGGCCAGCAGGCCACCGTCTGCTGGGTTGAGTATTGAACCAGAACTCCACGCATGCTAGACAAACACTCTACCACCCGAGACACACCCCGCGGCCCTCAGTCTATGTCTATGCCATTAGCTGGAGCCTAATGTCATGGCTGCTCTCCAAGGGGAACCACATTCGGGGAAGTTCCGCTCTAAAAGGGGGATGAGAGTGGGGCATTTAAATATTTGGGGTGTTCACTGGTGCACCCAGGTGGCCTGACCTTAGAACAGTTGTCATTTCTGCCTCTCATTGGGTCAGAGATCTGTTTGTGCACATGATAGCAATGTCCTGGCCTTCCAGACCCCTGGCTGGTGGCCCGTGGGGATTGGTGCCAAACCCTTGGGTGTATCCCAGCCTGGGATGCTGTGACTTAGCCCCCATCTTCACTCTGGAGTCTGTGCTGCCTTTGTGGAGGACCTGGGACGAGGTTCTATCCTTAGGAACTGCCCCAGATCCACTAGTTTATCTTCTACCCCAGCTCAGATTCAGCAAGCATTTATTGGCTATCCATGTTATGTTGGCAATCATGCACAGGTAGGATCTTATAGGTGATCCTAAGCTAAGGGTGAAACGTGACGAGGGTCAAGCACATGGAAACACAGGCAGAGAGTGACGGTGATGGCTACGTGGGGGAAAGCCAGTGTCGAGAGGCAGAGAGAAGAGCTGGGGAGATGGCTCATTCAGCAAAGTGCCCTCTGCATAAGCATGGAGTCCTGAGTTCCATTTGCAGACCCTGAGCATGGTGGCACACACTTGCAATCCCTTTGCTGGGGAGCCAGAGACAAGCTGATCCCTGGGACTCACTGGCCAGCCAGCCTAGCAGATTAGGGAGCCCCAGGTCGATGCAAAGCCCAGGCTCAAAAGCAAGATGAACAGCTCCCGAGGCACAACGCTTCAAACGGATCGTTGGCCTCCTCTTACACACACATGCATGTGCACCTGCGCACATATGTACATGAACACTTACACACACGCATCCACACACATGCACTCGAGGCAGTGAGAAGCGAGTGGTTATTTTCACCTGAGGTTTTGTGGAGGGGGTGCTTAGCCACCTGGAGCTGCGATGAACAGATGGGATTTCCGTGAGTCCAGAGGAGACGTGGGGAGAGCAGGCAGGGCCGACGGGAGCCAGGCACTTCAGGCATTCAGATGAGCTCATACCGAGGGATTTAAGTTATATTCTGTAAGCAACATGGTTGGCATTTAGAAAGGAATTTAGTTCATATGGACAGTCTGCTCCACACTGTCACTGTCTTAGGGGGCTGGAGAGATGGCACAGTGGTTAGGAGTATGTACCCCTCTTGCAGAGGACCCAGGTTTGATTTCCAGCACCCATATCTGGCCTGCCCCAAACTACCTGTATGGCTGGGCAGTGGTGATGCATGTCTGTAATCCCAGCACTTGGGAGGCAGAGGCAGGAGGATTTCTGAGTTCGAGGCCAGCCTGGTCTACAGAGACAGCCAGGGCTATACAGAGAAACCCTGTCTCTAGAGAAAAAACAAAAACAAAACCAAAAATCTACCTGTATGTAACTTTAGCTCTAGAGTAATCTGATGCCTGATGTGGTCTCTCCTTATACACACATGTATGTGCACCTGCACTCACCACATACATATACATATACATATACATATACATATACATATACATATACATGTACATATACATATACATATACATGTACATATACATATACAAATACATAAAATAAAATAAAATAAAATAAAATAAAATAAAATGCCCTGCAAACAGAAGGAGTTCCGATGCCCACCAGGCATGGCCACATGTGATTATGACCCCAGCACTGGGGGGGGGGAGGGGGAGGTAAAAGGACCACTGAGATGTGCAGATCAGACATATGGCCTGGGCAAAAGAAGTCAAGCTTCAGGTTCAGTGGAAGACTTTGTCTTAAGGAGATAAGGTGGAAAGTGATAGGTCAGGATACCTGGGGGACACACTCACACACAGACAGACAGACTCACTCACATACACACTCTCACAAATGCACATGCAGACCCCTAGACACTCACATCCTTGCACACACATACATACTCACACTCATAGTCACACACGCACGTGTACACATATAAAACACACTCAGACATATACAACACACACACAACTCTCTCACATACAATAGTTGTCTAGTTTTCTGTGCAATAACTGGGTTAGTGTGATGGAGCTAGAGGCAGGAAGTGGAGGTTGTTGCGATGGCCCAGTCAGCAGTCAGGCACGGACGGCCAGTTGCTCCCCAGCCCTAGTCTGCTGTCAGAGTTGCCAGTCAGCTAGGACACCTGCCAGACCTGAACACCCTGTCTCTATGTGGTCTGCGAACCTCTGAGAATCCTCCATCGCAGAGTTTTTATTCTTATATTAGGAAGTATTCTCATCCCCGCTTCCCGTTTGGAACAGTCTTCTGCAAGTTACCACGTGTGGTGTTTTTTGAGGGAAATTACGGGCATTTGGGGGATTCTTTGGTCTTACATGAACTCCCAGTATGCGTGACTTCTGTCCCTCACAATTGGAACTGTCCTTGGATTTCAGTGGCTTGTTTCTTGAAAGCTTGTTAGCGATGACAGACTCCCATGTCATCTTCCAGCCTCCAGTCTAAATTAGAATCCCAGAATGACACCTAGAGTGTGCATCACAGGAGACACGTGGCACACACTCATTGCTGTAGAAGACATGGGGTCTTTAAGCTTACTCGACAGATGGGGGAGGGGAGAGCATCGGTGTTGCTCAATGCAAACCAAATGTGATAGGAATGTTAGAGCGTCAAGAGAAATGTATTTGTTTAGTTTGTTTATAGCTCAGTGAGGAAGAAACACCCTCCCACCCCCTTTACCTTGTCTTCCTTATCTGTTCAGAGGCAATAGTGACAGCGTATTCGTCAAATGCCAAGTGCTGAGCTGCCTAAGGTCTTCACCAGTCTGAGCTGACAAAGGACCTGGGCACTGTGTGCCTCAGTATTTTAAAGATCTGGAGTTGGTCTTTGCTTAATAGCTTTGCTTCCTGCAGAAATGGGGCCCTCTTCTGTGAACAAGGCCAAGTCAGGGTTACGCCACTCATTCTGGGCTCTGCTTCTGGGGATTTACTCCTTCCTCCTCTGTTTTTGGCCATGCCGGAAGCCTAGCATGCACGTGTGTGTGTGTGTGTGTGTGTGTGTGTGTGTGTGTGTGTGTGTGTGTGTGTGTGTGTGTGTGTAGGGGAGCGTAGTCTGAGATGACCTCACAGGGGAGGGGGCTATTTTTGACCAGTGAGGAAAGAGCATGCAGTCAGTAGTGCTATAGTAGACCCAAGTCGTGGTTCTCCTGGTAAAACGGATGCCATCTCCATCAGCTCAGCTGTGCTTCTTGGGAGAGTCCACCCTTCAGACCTGCGGGCCGCTGACGCTCCCTCATGGAAGTCAGGTGTGCGGACGGTCACTGAGCCTCCCCTGGGATCCCAGCTGCTCCTTTTCGCCATCTACAGTTCTGTCCTAATTGCACATGGCATCTCAGTAGGGGCTGGAACATATATAGGCTGGGGGGGGGGTTACCTGAGGAGAGGGCTTCCTTTATGCTGCTTTGGGAGAGGCCATCATCTATATAGAATGAAGACTTTCTGGTGTGGCCGCTTTGAGGCCCCCACATTCCTGCCAGTAGCCCCTCATCTTATTCTGTAAGAAAGACAAATTAATCATTTGGCATAATTGTGATTTTTTTTGTTTGCTTTTTGGGACAGGGTTTTCTGTATAGCCCTGGCTGTCCTGGAATTCTGTAGACCAGGCTGGCCTCGAACTCAGAGATCTGCCTGCCTCTGCCTCCCAAGTGCGCCACCACTGCCCGGCTTGTGATTTGGTTTGTTACTGGACCTTAATTATGCTAAAGAACATCCTCGGCCACTGAAGCTGGGACTGGGCAGCTGCTGGTGGCTTCTTCTGTTTTCCCGTGAGTCAGGGTCTCACTATATAGCTCTAGGTTAGCCTAGAACTTACTATGGAGACCAGGCTGGCTTTGAACTCAGAGATTCACCTGTCTCTTCCACACAAGCGCTGGGATAAGATAGGACTTTGTACAGAGTTGCTGTGGGAATGTGAGTAACAAGTAATAAGTGGGATAGGAAGAGAAATTGATTAAAGTAGGATGTGGAGTATCTGGAGACTTTGTTTTATTTCCTTTTGTCTTGGTGTATATGAAAAACCACATGAGCTGTATAGAAACAATAATATGAAGATCTTAAATTAGAACATAATTAGGGATATATCATCATCATCATCATCATCATTATTATCATTATTATTATTATCACTACACACCTCTCACATTTCCTTCTTGTTTTGTGTGCTTAGCATGTAAACACTCACTGAGACCAGGAAAGTCCCATGCTGCACCGCTAGGCCTGGCCTTTTGTTGTTGTTTATTGGATTTGTCTTTTAGAGCAGGTGTTTGGATTTTCAGGGGTAAGGATGGAGATGGGGATCTTCCAACCTCCCGGAGAAGGCTCCCAGCTTTGCAGCAGCAGAGGAAGGCTTTAAGAAGGAAACAACGACGTGACGGGGGAACGCAGAGTGGATCCTTTCCGTGGCTGGTGCCTGGGCCCCTCTCAGGTGGTGTGAAAGCCCAGCATGTGACAGGGTCTTCTGAATGAATGAACAAAAGAATAAATACTGAGCTGTGGATATTATTATTAAGCTATGGTTTTGGATTCCACCAATTCTCTAAGAACAGTGGCAGGTATTTAGGCTTCTGGAGGAGTAAAACCATCTTCTGCCCAGATCTTGGATCCCCACTCTTCTGACACAGTATCCCTAGGCCAGGCTGGCCTCTACCTGTGAGTCCTAAGAGTACAGGCATTGCCACTACATCTGGTTTATTCTGTGCTGGGGACCTAACCCAGGGCTTCGTGAATGCTAGACAAGCACACCAACTGCTAGACACCAACCGAACTCTATCCCCAGCCCCTCCAGTCCTGTCTGGTCTGTGTTCTCTGGTACATGTGGAACTCCATCAGCAACTGAAGGTAAGTTCTGTTTTGTGTTCTGGTGAATGCCACTTCTCCGAGATCTCTTGTAGTTTGCACAGTGGCTTGCATAATAGCACAGCCTCTCACAGACCTTCTGGTTTATATTATGTTTAGCCCAATAGCACCAACACTCCTTAAGCCCCGCATCTAAACTCAAAGAACAGGTGGGTACTCTCTGGGCCATAGGATGGCAGCTCACATGCAGAGCCATGGTGCTTGCTGCCGAGGGCCATGCACCTGTAAGAGACTGGGCTGGCTAGTTTTTTGTCAACTTGACACAAACTAGATCACCTTGGAGGAGAGAACCTCAACCGAGGAAATGCCTCCATCAGATTTGCTTGTGAGCAAGTTGTGGGGGGACTGTCTTGGTTAATAATTGATATGGAAGGGCTCGGCTCACTTTGGAAGGTGGCACACCTGGAGCAGGCTGGTAATTATCATCCCCTACGGTCTCTGCTTTGGTCCTGCTTTTAGGTTCCTGCCCTAACTTTCTTCAACGGTAGACAGTGATGTGAAGTGTAACCCAAACAAACCCTTTCCTCTCCAAGTTGTTCTCTGTTGTCATAACAACAGAAAGCAGACTTGAGTGGGGTGGACCACTCTGTTGAGGCCCTCACTGTTCCTGTGGACTCATGACCCAAGTGCCCGTCTCAGGGCCTCATGTTTTAGTGTTTCAATGCCAAGATGCTTGCAACATCCAGGAGAGCACTCAGGACACTAGTTCAACCCAGGAGACACGAGCGAAGTCCCAGCTCCCCTTAACACTGTCACCGGGAAGCTCCAATCCAGGCTCCACGGCTAAAGATGCTTGCTTTTAGTCCAGAGAGAGGAAGGAAGATCACAAAGGAAGGCTCAGATCCAAAGTGAATTCTTTTGTCTAGGACATGGTTTATTTTAAATGTGAAAGTTCAAGTTTATGAAAACAAACGGTTTGTGTGGTGCATTTGTGAGTTCTGAGGCAAAGATATTTCTCCATGTTTGGAGGACATGCTCAGATAATTGTGCGATTTCTTGGTCATTGTTGAAATAAAAGAGGTGCTGAGACTACAGAACATTGCATCCCAAGCAGTGATCCTGGCTGATGCTGTCCCCGTGCAACTCAGAAGGGCCAGCATTCGTAGAAACTATGCTGTTAGAGTTTAAATTTGACCTGCCCCTCACGTTTATGTCTTAGATACTTGCTCCCCAAACGCTGGTGCTATTTGGGGGCTGTGGAGCCTTTAGAAGACAGGGCTTGGCTGACACATGTAGTCACTGGACTGTCTTTCGAAGGTTATAGTCCTTAGCCAATGCTCTCTGATCCCTGTGGTGCTGTGAACAATCCTTTGCCATGTGCTCCTGCAGCCAGAACCTCTGCCCTGCCTTCTCCAAGCGGTGGATTGGCTCCCTCTGGGAATAGCCTTCCCTTTCTTAAATTGTCTTAGGTATTGTAGTCACACTAGCATGAAAATGAATAGCAGACAGCTGGCTCAATAGAGTAAACTGGGCCAGCAAGCTGCGGCCAAGAGCAGAGGACGTCACCCGCTTTCTTCCACCCTGGCCTACCTGACTTTGCTACAGTCCCTTTTATTGACTTTCATTTAGATGGCATTGACTCCAGCAGGCATCTTTTTAAAAATCGATTTCCTGGGGATTGAGGTGGGTACTTCAGCCACGGGGTACAGGCCTTCCTTTTCTTCAAAGGAGAGAACACAGATCTTGTAATGTTTAGGCTTAGTTCTGCTACAAAGCAGACATGTGACCCTGCAAACTGTTTCATTTCTCCAAGTTTTAGCCTTTTAGCTGGAAGAAGTGGGCAGAACATCTTTAAGAGTACATTCTCAGGACAATGGGTTTAGTCTGTGAGGGGTCTTTCCTCCTTGGGGGTTTGCTGGCCCCCTCTCCTCTGCACCCCTCCCAATCTCCCTTTCCGACACTTCCAGTTTCCTTCCTCGGATCTGGGTTCACATCTTGGCTTTCAACACCTAAGAGATCTTTTGACTCTAGATGACTCATGTAAAATGTGAGTTAGAATGCCATAGCACTTAGTAGGTTTTCTGACCTTTCATCCAGCCATCCTGGAAGTTACATATCTCCTGAGTGTGCACTTCTGGCAGCCTTCTCTCTCTCACTGAGTGGCCAGTCCACCCTCCAAGTTACTGAAGCACGAAATGTAAACATCCTCCAGGCTGGAGGCCCGGGGATCTGACAGAAGACTAACAAACTAAGTTTATACCATTTAGTAGTGACAAGTGCAAGAAAGCAATGGAAGAGCGGATGCAGAGCTACAAGGTAGAAGAGATGCTTATAGAAGAGACGTAAGCTGTAGGGAATGGTCAGCAGATGACGGCTGAGGAGGGTACGGTACAGAGCAATGGTGGACACGGGGCTGGGAGTGAAGCCAGTGTCTTAGTCAGAGTTCTCTAGAGGAACAGAACTTACAGAATGAATCTCTCTCTATATATATATTTATATAAAAAGCTATCTATCTATCTATCTATCTATCTATCTATCTATCTATCTATCTATCTACCTATCATCCAAATCATTTGAGCTGGGAAAACCCACCTCTAATTTGGGCCACACCTTCTGCTGGAAGCCTATAGAAAGACATATTTTTATGTGAATAAATAAAGGGGATTTATTAGAATGAAAGGTTGCCGTCCAGCTGATTGAACTATGGCTGCCTGTGAATGGAAAGCCCAAGAATCCAGGAGTTTCTCATCCCATGAGATTGGATGTCTCAGCTGGTCTTCAGTATCTGCTGGCATCCTGAAGAACTAGGCTCCAGTGCCAGTGAAGGAATGGATGTGCTAGCAAGCTGAGGGCGAGCAGGCGAAGAGCAAAGGCTTCCTTCTTCCTTGTCCTTATACAGGCTTCCAGCAGAAGGTGTGCCCAGATTGGAGGTGTGTTTTCCCAGATCAAACGATCTGGATTAAAGTTGCGTCTTCCCCTCTCAAGATCTGAATTAATTTTCCTGTCTCAAAAGATCTGGATTAAAAACATGTCTTCTTGCCTCAAAGATCTGAGTTAAAAGATCTTCCCAGTTCAAATTAAGCGAAAATCTCTTATAGGTGACCTCTGTGTTTGGGTTTTAGTTAATCCCAGACGTAGTACAACCAAGAGTAGCCATCTCAGTCAGGTAAATGGCGGTAAGGTCCAAGAGAGGAGGATCTCATTGTGTTGGGTCTTTCAGGCTGTGGAAGACTTCTTCACTGTCCCCCCAGCTCCCTCTGCACCCCCTCAAATTTATGACATCTCTTATAGTCATTATTGCTGTGTGTGTGTGTGTGTGTGTGTGTGTGTGTGTATTTATATAGAGCCTACCGAGTCCATTTAGTGTACCTTACGTATACATGTGTTTGGGGCTAGTTACTTGGAATTAGATATCAGGTAGCTCTTCCCAGGAGAAATTGCCACTAGCTCTTTATTTAGAGATGAGGCCTTGTGTTATTTCCCCATCCTTGTTGGCTTGTATGTATAAATGGAGTTTAACAAACTCTATTAGTTACTAATATGACCCAGCCAGGCCCCAATAGTCAAGATAGAGTCCTGTGGATTTTAAAAATCAGCTCTAGCACTATTCTTGGGAGATTATCCCTAATCTATGTCCCTACTTGCTAGACTGTCTACTTCCCAGCTGCACTACTCAAGTACATGCTCTTCGAATCTTGCCAGGGGTTCCTTCTGTTCCATCAGATGTCCTCAGGGCCCATTTCCTTGGGGCACGTACATGTGGTCCATCACATCTACCAGAGCTCTCCTGTTCTTTCCATCTTCCTCTCCTTCACTCACTACCCTCTTCTCTTTTCCTCATGGTTCCTTCCTGTGACCCCAAGCCCACTAACTGAAACTCTGTCTCTTCCATTCTCCCCAGTAATTAGCTATAGCCACCTCCATGTAACCAATAGTTTTAAATTGTGGAGCAAGGTTTACACAGCATCACTTGGTGTATGGGAGGATCTGCTTTTGGGGGGCAACCAGATCTTGGGGCCATGATTTAGCATTTGAATACACAGCAGCACCAGGCCAGCATCCAACATGCCATGACCTGTGACATCCTGTTGCAGGTCCTGTTTAGACAACTGTATTGTCGAGGTTTCATGGCGCAGCCTCTGTTACTGCTGAAAGCCAGTCTCACGGCAGGCATCATGGTCCTGTGGCTCCTACGACGTTTCCAGCCCATCTCAGATGGCTGTTCGCCAAGCCTTAGGTGCAGGTGTATCGTAGAGGCGCCAGTTATGGCTGGGCGCTCCATGCTTATTTACTCTCTGCGTTTTGGCCAGGTGTGGTCTCTGTAATAGCTCCCAGTGGGGGCAAATTTCATGATTTTTTTTCTCCTTTTGAAGTGAAGTTTCACTATGTAGTCCAGGCTGGACTGTAACTCACACTCCCCCTGCCTTGGTCTCCTGAGCACTGGGATTACAGGCATGCGCTGTTACTCAGGGCCCCAAATTAGCTTTTTATGCTGAATGCATGGGAAGCCGTTGGAGCGTTATGTGCAGAGAGAAGGGTCTGACATAACTGCATAGAATCGCTTTTCCTGTGCTGCGGGGGTAGGGAGCAGTTAGAGGTGACTGGGTAATCAGAGTACAGGGAAGTACGGTGGTTTAGGGGTGAGGGAGGTGGTCACATTTTGGACACATGTAGATAAAGCTGGCAGAATTTTTGGATGGGTTTCCCAGGGGGGCATGTGATGAGCAAGGCAGGTATAATGGACAGGGTTTACATCTTATACTTGAGAAGCTTGGAAGATGGGTTGTCCCCTCACTGACATGGAGCAAAGAGCGGGGACTCGGGTTGGATGTGTTAATTTGGAGAGGTCCATGAGACACCCAAGAAGAGATGTCGAGTGGCAGTTGGATGTGTGACTCAGGGGCCTGAAGGACAGGTTCAGGCTGGCTATAAGTAAATGTTTCAGAACATTCAGAGTGTAGCGGCTAGGGAGACAGTGCTGTTGGTATAGTGCTTGCTGTGTAAGAATAAGGACCTGAGCCCTGTACCCAGGACCGGGGAAAGCTGGGCATGGTGACAAGCACTGACAGTCCTAGCTCTGAGGACGAGACAGGCAGACCCCAGAGCTCCCTGGCCGGCCAGCCTAGCCAAATCTGCGAGGCAAACCAGTGAGAGACCACGTCTTAAAAACACAGCAGACAGGAGCTGGAGAGATGGTGCAGTGGTTGGGAGGCCAGAGGACCCACATGGCAGCTCGCAACTGTCTGTCATCCAGTTCCAGGGGACCCAGCACCCTCACACAGACATACACGGTGGCAAAACACCAATGTACGTAAGATAAAAATTATTTATGAAAACACGGTGAACATCTCCTGAAGAATCAGACCTGCGCTTGATCTCTGGCACTCACTTACACACATGTGAACCACACATGCACAGACACATAGATTTTCATGATAGGGAAAATGGCCTTCAGTGCATAGATGGTGTTTAGAATCCTGAGCTTGGATGAGGTAGTCTCAGTGATGATGAGCATATACAGAAGAGAACCTAGGTCTGAGGACCGAGCCTGAGGCAGTTCAGCAGTTGCACGTGAGGAGAGATGGGAGGAGCAAGGAGGTCCCCTCAATCCCTCTTCCTTCGCTAGTTATCATTATGAAAAAACAACTATTTTCTCTAATTCAGTTAGCCTTCGCTTGAAGAAAGGTGCTTCCAAAACAGCTCTGGGGTTTGCTCTTTAAAAGTGATGTGTGCGCTTTGCAACTTCAAAGGCTTTTCAAAAGACAGCTCTGTACCCCAGGCTGGGGAGAAAGGCCTCATGGTGCAGGCAGTGACCCGGGAGGCCAGCCGGCCAGCCCCAGCCGCAGCAGCCTTTTCGGGATTAGTGAAATTAGCTTCTTGTTAGCATTCATCTCAGTGGAATGTCAGCTCCAAAACCTCAAACATCTTCTGCTTCACATCTCTTCCACTTTTCCATCCAACAGGAAAACCATGTGAGGCCAGAAGGGAGAATCTGAGAAAGGTTGGATTGTTCCTTCGAGGAGATAAGCAATCTGTTGTGTCACGGGACCTAGTTAGACGTTCATTCTCCTGCAGGATGGAGTGGGGGCGGGGAGGTGGAACACTGGTAACTGGGGGTGCTATAGAGAGGCTTGAGGAGCACAGGAGGCGCTTCAGGTGCGGCTGTTTACTATGAGGTGTGGGGTTACCTAGCAACAGAGTCTGTAGTTTTTGTCATATTTCCTGAGGTTTGAGGCTCTAAAAGTGGGGACTGTCTTGCCATAGCAAGCACCCTGAGGCGGTAAGACCTCTGTGGCCTTCTCGCTCCAAGTCCTACGGCTCTGACAAAGCCAGTCCCCAGGCAGAGTGTTCCTGAAGAAAGGACGTGAACTCTGTACTCGGGCAAGCTTCTATTTATATCCCCATCAGCTGCCCTGAGAGCCTAGCGGGGCGCTGACCTTCCCTGAAGCTTAATTTCTCTATTTGTGCAACAGGAATACTGAAATGCACCTCACTGTGCCATCAGGTAGCGTGGCTTCAGGTCACCCAGCAAACACTGGCACGTGGTGAGAGTGTGGTGGCCGTGAGTGAGGTCCCTTCCTTCATCCCTTTACAGTGACATCCGTGATTGCTTCGCAGCCTAGTAAAGCGGCTCGTGGCGCCTGTATCATGGCTCCAGCTATCATGGGAGCTGTTAGGGTTAGTTGCCCCCAAGGCAGCTCCTGGTGTCTGAGACCCAAGTAAGCACACACTGGTGGGTCAGGTTTCTCCCGTCAGTTTGAAAGAAGGGCTAGACAAGCCTGGAGCTGTGAGGTTACTATGGGCCATAGCCAATGAGTGCACAGCTGAAGAAGGGACAGACAGAGAAGGAAGTGGCAGCAGCCTGGGTTCTGACGGCTCTGCTCCCCTGAGGCCTGTGTGCACTTCCTCTCCTGTCCTTAGGCCCGTGGAGTCTGAACTGTCCTCAGCACAAACTTCCCCCCTCCCCGAACGAGCCAGAGCTGGTTTCTGATGCTTGTAACTCCCAGAGGCCTCCATGGTGATGGTCTGGCCATTCAATTCTGCAAAGTCTTCTCACTCAGCTGGCCTGCCTGCAGAGCCCCCACAGGCCCTTCCTCTCAGCCCTGGAGCTCTCTCTTCTCTGGGCTTCTGAGGTATATCATGGAGGAAATACTTGGAGACTATGTAAATGTCTGTGAGTCATAAACTTGAAAGCATTCATTAGTGTCTCCTCCCCACCAATAAATAACACTCTACCAAATCACGATGGTCTAGTTTTAACATTCTAAAATCATCAACGATTTTGTTCCACTTCAAGGTAGAGCTTCCCTTTCTCCTGGGTTTGTTTTTGTCAGCATGAATTCATAATTCTTATTTTAGTCAATGGACTAAATGGTTTAGTCAAAAACTCATTTTGTTTTGTTTTGTTTTGTTTTTTGTTTTGTTTGTTTTTGTTTTTGTTTTTTTTGGGTTCAGGGTTTCTCTGTGTAGCCCTGGGTGTCCTGGAACTTACTCTGTAGACCAGGCTGGGCTCGAACTCAGAAATCTGCCTCTGCCTCCCAAGTGCTGGGATCAAAGGCGTGCCTACCACTTCCGGGCTGGACTATAACTCCTGACTAGCATTAGTTATTTGGATGCCCATTGTCTTAGCTTTTTATTGTTGTGACAAAACACTATGACCAAAAGCAACTTGAAGAGGAAAGGGTTTATTTCAACTTATATTCCATATCACAGTCCATCATTGAAGTCAGGTGTAAAAAGAATTAAATTCTAGCTAGCCTCTATAAAAGACACACAATCCAGGTATTTTATTTACAAGCTGTAAGCCTAGATTGGGCAGGCTTGGAGCTGTTCTAGCCTCTTTCCCAGCCATGTGTCCCGTGTTACTTGCTGTTTCTTCTGGCTATGTGCTCATGGTCCATCTCCTCTCATGTGGCCTCCTCCTCTCCCTGTGTCCCTTCTTCCTTTCTCTCTCTACCTGTAACCCCCAGGTAGGTTACAGAAAACCCCCTTCCTCCATCCACTGCCCAGTCACAGGCTTTGGCCTTTTATTGACTAATTAACTTGGGGACAAAGGTTCCATAGCATTATTTGGTACACATGAGGATCTCCTCATCCCCGAGGATCTCCTCATGGGCAAGGGGCAACCAGATCTTGGGGCCAGTATTTAGCATTTGGATACAAGTAGCATCAGACCAATCTCCTACAGTCAGGGCAGGAACTGATGCAGAGGCTGTCTATGGAGGGATGCTGCTTACTAACTTGCTCCTCATGAAGGGAAATGGAGGAGGAGTGGGTCCAGGGGAGAGGGAGGATGGACTGGGAGGAGTGGAAGTATTGGAAACTACAGTTGGGGTGTAACATATGTAAAGAATAAAAACAACATCAAGAAAAAACAAAACCAAAGCAAATAAACCAAAGAACCATAGGCTTGTGCACAGTGTGGTGGGAACATTTCTCAGTTAAGCTTCCATCTTCCCAAATGACTCTGGCTTGTGCCAAGCTGACAGAACACTAGCCAGCACACTCACATTATCTCAGATGTGACCAGCTGGAGCCTACATCCTACGTGGGGAGGCAGAGACGGTGGTACCCCAGGGCTTGCCAGCAGCCGGTGGAACCAACTCGCTGAATTCCATGTTCAGTAGGAGACTGTCTCGAAAAGTAAGGCAGACAGTGACTAAGGGAGACGCTTGTCCTCAACCTCTACCCTGCACAAGTACATGCACATGCACACATATGCCCCTTATCACATGTACAGCACACGCATACACACAAGGAAGGAAGGAAGGAAGGGAGGGAGGGAG
>BDUI01000946.1:124691-138553 GCA_002335545.1 Apodemus speciosus
GAGAGAGAGAGAGAGAGAGAGAGAGAGAGAGAGAGAGAGAGAGAGAATGGTTCTTTTTTATTGGAGAATAGTATTGACAACCAAAAATTGAGTGTAAAATATGCTGATTGCTCCTGGAGCACTCTTATTGCAGGTCTCCTCAGTGGCCAGAGCTAGAAAATAGATGAAGATTTATGTACACACATATGTATGTATGATATGAGGATGGATATCTATCTATCTATCTATCTATCTATCTATCTATCTATCTATCTATCTATATCCTGGATTATGATGGTTCAGCTCAGTGATTTTTCAGTATTACAAGTTGTTGAGTAGAAATAAAATTTTGAATTGAGAAGTTCCTAGAAATATGCACTCTTCTGTATGCTGGGTGGTGGCACTGAATGGCAGATCCTACTCAGCCACACAAACCCACTGGAAACAACTGAGATTCTAAACTGAATCATTGCTAGTTTTAGATACAAGTGATCAATACATTATCTCACATTTCTTATAAAATAGGCTACTAGTTAATGAGTGTGTATTCTGAGCAGAGTGCTTCAAACAGTCTAGGCTGCATGATGATGTTGAGTGAGTTGTGTATATTAAATGAATTTCCAACTAACATTGTTAGCTTACACTGAGTATGTTGGAATGGGACTCCATCATAGGTCAAGGGCACCTATATATTTACATCTACATATCTATTTATGCCTTTATCCACCAGCTATCCTCTCTCTGTGTCTCTCATCCTCTTTGGGACAGTACACTATTCTCTTCTCTCTCCATAGTTAACAGCCAAAAACTTGGCTCTCATTAGCCATACTGTGCTTGCTAATTTGGTTCATGCTAAAGTGTATGGGAATCATTTTCTGACTTATAAACTCAAACATCTATGAAAAAGAAATATACTCAATAGCTAGTTCACAGTTCTCTTTTACGTTAGCCTAAGACCACTCATCTAAGTCTTGTACAGAGGTTACCTGGATCCATTCCTTTCTGCCACTTCTGTGGAGAACTTTCTGTCTCCTCTTTTCCAGCAGTCTTATCCCTATCCTTGTCACACCTGAACCTCTCAGGAGTCTCAGAGCAGGGTGAGTGACTTGGCTGTAGAAGTCCTTCTCGTATGTGGTGTATAGCTCGGCCTCCGTCCCCTGATCTGTGAGGCACCAACCACTCCTCCACTGTTATTGTCCTGTAAGCCTCCAGGCTTGGGTCCATTCATGGTCCCTCCCTCCCAGGATCTTTGTGGCTAAGATTTATTATTATCTTTTCCTCTCTTTTACCTTATTTACTCTTTCTATCTACCTGGTTTTTTGAGGCAGCATCTTTCTACAAAGCTCAGGCTGCCTGGACTCACAATGCTCCTGTCTCAGCCTCCCAAGGGCTAGAATTAGGGTGGGTTCTGCTTCTAGCCTAATTACACGTTCCTTTGAAAGGAGTCCCTGCTAGCATTTTATTGGGATGATAGGAGGCAAGGGATACTCTTATCTTGGTGGGGGGAGACAAAGATTGGGGTCTCGTATTTGCAGTCTGTGGTTGGTCACTTGGGGACGCTAGAGTCACAGAGATGGAGATTGCATACTGCAAGATGGTGGCAAGCTCTCCACGGTGGAGTTTTCATTTAGGACGCAGGGGTGAGAAGCTCCTCGACGTGTGTTCTGGGCAATGATGGCGGCATTAGACCTTGTATGCAAAGTGTCCGGCACAGTGCCTGTGATCCTAAGCTGAATGACACCTGTTCCCATGACTGCTGAGTTGGCCTCTCATTGTCCCTTCACTTAGGGCCTGCTAAGTGCTGAGCCTTCTGGGAGTCCCTAAGTTAACAGGGCAGGGAAGCCAAGCTCCCAGAGAAGCTGTCCAGCAATCAACCCCAGGGCTGGCTGCATTCTTGGCAGAAAACCGCCTCCTCCCTTGGCGTCCCTCTGTCCCAGGATGAGCTTTTGCTTTCCTGGGCCTTAAAACTTCTTCCCTGGCCAAGGGTCAGATGGCCAGTCAAGAGCCTYCCTGAACTGCAGGCCAATCTGCCTCTATTGGCCCATTGYTTTTGTGCTGAGGACACATGATGGTCRCTGATGGGATGAGTGATGAGCTGGAGATTTTGGTAGAGTGAGGCCAAATCCCTGTGTGGCTCCAGGAACATGGATAAATATAGCCAGAGTAATTGCTTATGTTCTTTTAAGGATTAAAAGTCAGCTTTCGGGCAAGCTGTGAAGCTCCGTGCAGGACAGCAAGGGACACAGTTCCTTTTTTAGAGCTGTGGTCAGCACTCCTTGTGCATTGCTGGATCCTAGGCCTCAGTGACGCTACTGTCACATGACTTTAGGGGTCACAGAGAGGGCACAGAGAGACCACAGGTGTCCTTATCACATTCTGTTAGCCAGTCCTGGGTCAGCGTACCAGAGGTATTCAATCAGCACTTTCTAGGCTTTTGTTGTTGTTGTTGTTGTTGTTGTTGTTGTTGTTGTTGTTGCTCTTTGAGATTGGGTTTCTCTGTAAACAACCCTGGCTGTCCTGGAACTTGTATTGTAGACCAGGCTGTCCTGGAACTCACAGAGGTCAACCTACCTCTAAAAAAAAATAAATTTTTTAAATTAATTTTTATTTTGTGCGTGCATGTATGTGGGCATGTGCATGTGGAATTAAAGATGCATACCACCACTGCAAGACTTTAATTGTTATTTTAATATGTGCATTTGCATGTGTCTGTGCATGTGAGTGCAGGGGCCCTCGGAGGTCAGAGGGACTGTTGGATCTCCTGGAGTTACAGACCTCTGCGAGCATGCTGGGACCTGAAGTTGAAGTCCTCTGTCATAGCAGTGGATGCTCTTAACCGTCTCTGCTGTCCCTTTGTATCATGAACATCTTGAGTGTATGAATGAAAAGGTTATACTTTAATAATAACCATGGGATAAGAACATCAAGTTAACAGTAACATCTCAATGTCATTTTCCTGTTCTGAAATATATGATATTAGCACCACCACTGAGAGAAGCTGATGAAGGAGGGTTTGGGGCTCTCTACTGGTTTTTATAACTTCCTGTGTGCCTGTAATTATTCCAAAATAAAAGTTAAAACAGCCCCTCCCCCAAATAACCATTAGTCAGAATCTTCCCAGCATTCTTGACAGTTGGAGAGGCAGTGCTGTAAGAGTAATTAATTCTCTGCCCAGGGCAATGCTTTTCTGCCTTATTCCTTATTATTACTGTTTTAATTGAATGTAAGCACATGACTTATTCCCGTGGCCCAAGACTTTAAATGCACAAAAGACACAGTGGATGCAGTGGTTTGTCTTTAATTTTTTTATTTGATTTTTGTGTGTGTGTGCACATGTATGTGGGCACGTGCATGCCATGGTGGGCGTGAAGAGGTCAGAGGCCAGAGGACAGCTTGCTGGAGTCAGTTCTCCCTCCCACCATCTGGGTCCTGGGAATTGAGTTCAGGTGGCCAGGCTTGGCAGCAGGACCTTTACCCCCTGGGCCATCTCACTAGCTCCATAATAACTTAGAGTCCTTTCCCATGGATAATGTCTAACTATTATTGGCTTTTGTGACAGCTTTTGTATGCACACACACACACATGCGTGTGGGTATAYATGAGTGGATATGTGTCTTTGTGTGTACACACATATACACCTGCACACACTTCCCCCGCCTGTGTGGTAGAGGATGTCCTTTCAGATCTCTCCCCATGTACCAACACATCTTAGAGCAGAGGTTCTCAACCTTCCTAGTGTTGTGACCCTTCAGTACAGCTCTTTATGTTGTGGTAACCCCAACTATAAAATTATTTCGCTGCTACTTCATAACTGTAATCTTGCTACTGTTATGAATTGTAATGTAAATATATGACCTGCGAGATGTCTGTCTGATATGCAAACCCAGAGGGGTGGAGAATGAGAACCATTGTCAGGGGCTGGAGAGATGGCTCAGTGGTTAAGAGCACTGACTGCTCTTCCAGAGGTCCTGAGTTCAATTCCCAGCAACCACATGATGGCTCACAACCATCCATAATGTGATCCAATGCCCTCTTCTGGTATGTCTGAAGACAGCTACAGTGTACCCATATACATAAAATAAATAAATAAATCTTTAAAAAAAAAAAAAAAAAAAAAGAAAACATTTAAAAAAAAAGAAAAAAGGAAAAAAAAAAGAGAGCCACTGTCTCCGTGGCTCCCATCAGCACAGCGAGGGCTCCACCTTCCGTTTACGGCCGCAGCCGTCTTCTTTTATGGCCCCCAAGTAGCGGGCATTTATGCCATTCCTAATCCCCTTGCTTTTATAAACAACGATGCAATGAGTAATCATGCTCATCTGTCATTTCCCTAGTGTGGGTGTTGTTTATAAAATAAATTCCTAGAAGTAGAACTGGGTCAAAGAGCAGGAGCCTTATAACCTTGTCAGCGCTGATGTGTCCTCTATAGTTTGCTCCACTTTGCACAGTCACCAAGTGATGTTTTATAAAATGCTTGCAATTGTGAGTTTTTAAAAAGTCACTTGGTGACTGCTTTAAGAGTCTGGTGAAAACTTTGGGCCACGACCAAGAGAAACACAATCAAGTGCTGGCTCAGAGACTCACCAAGGCCATCCATGAGCCCTGGTGGAGCCGTGGTGGAGAGGGTGGCAGGTGGTAAAGAGGAAGGGGTTGTAGATGGGACCACCTCAGCTCACATCTGGGCCCCTGCACTCAGGCTGCAGAGCATCTGAAGAATTGATTGATTTCTTTGAGCCTCGATTTCCTTTTCAAAAGAAAGGTGCAATGATTCTGTTTGGTGAGACGCTTGTGAGATAGACACTTGCTTTCAGGAAAAGTATCTAATGCAGTTAGGAATATAGTGGGCATTTGCTAAGAGGTCCACACACATACTCGTGTGTGCATACACTCACAAGCATGCAGAGCCTGAGGCGCCCAGGGCTTCCCGTAACACCCTTTAGAGCTCTCACACAGGACTAACAAGCGATGGCCACTGCAGAGTTCTCAGGTCAGCAAATAAAGATGCCCAGTCTCATTTGAACTTCAAATGAGCAACATACAATCTTGTGGTACACGTATGTATTTGGGGGCATCCTTATATGGAAATAATAGTATTTCATTTGAGATTTAAATTTGAGTATCTGGTTATCTGGCCACCCCTCCTAAGGGCTTCTCTGTGTCTGTCTTCAACTGCAGCAGAGGCTGTGGGGCCCCCATCCCCACGTGGTTGTGTTCGGGTTGACAGTTTGTGATCCCAGCCTTGGGCACTGTATCTGAGGACGGTGAGGACCAAGCTTGGGCAGGGTGTGGACTTCTAGAAGAAAGGCAGCCTTTCCCACCCGAGTTGAGGTTATTCGGGGTTGGAAACTCTTCAGTGCCTTTCTAGTACCTATGAGACCCTGACCCACAGTGTCCTGATTTTTCACTATTGTCCCACTTCAGAGATGAATAGACTGAGGTTTGCCATGTTAAGGCTGCAGGACTGTTAAATGGAGGATCTGGGACTGACACCCCCCCCCTCCCCGGGCTGCGGCCAGGCCTGGACTTAGTTAATCCCCTTCACCATGCCCCTGTTCTCTCTGGCAATCCCAAGGGTTTAAGATGGGAGCAGCCTCCGCCTCCAAATCCCTGGGACAGGAAACATTCCCAGCTTCTCCTGGCGCTGAGCCAGGATCTTATCTAGGCTCACATGCTCGCTGGACACTCGGTGGGAGGCTGGTCTGCAGAGGCCCCCCTCATCCCCCTCTGGCAAGGAGAGTCCAGCATCTTCCACTGCCCCCCAACGCACGGCCATCGGCTATGCGGGTGCCCCTGCAAAAGCTCCGAGGTTGGGGTCTGCTATTCAGGCTCAGCCTTCCTTGAATCTGAGACTGGCTGGAGGCTGCAGAGCCAGCCTGCAGGGGCCCTGGTGGAACACTGGTTCCCAGTCTCTGCCCCTCATCCAGCCCCTCTCTGAGGAGGAGGCAGGCAGCCGGGGCTCTGCAGCCAGAGCTCTTCAGCTCGGAGCTCTGGAGCCAGATGTAACATTGACCTTAAATGGTAAAAGCTCCCCAGAGTGAAGAGAGGCTGGCCGGGGAGGAAAGGGGAATAACTCAGTTTTAGGTAAGTCATCGCTATTGCCTAGAATAACCTGCCTCTTCAGCCCGAGGGAAGCAGAGAGGCGCCTTCTCCTCCTTAAAGGTACAGGGCGCTGGGATGGGGGCACTTAACTCTAAGTTGCAGGGGAGGTGGCCTGGTTGGGTGATATTTTAGCCGAGTCTTTTTATTGTTGCTGTCTTAAGTTTTAAATAAGACGTGAAACCCTCGATCCTCACTAAAGCCTGCCCCTTCTGCTTGCTGTTGGAAGCCTGCGCGGTTTGGGGTAAAGATGTGACTGCTCACTAAGCCCCTCACCCCTGGCTCTCCTGCAGGCTCCGTGACAGTAGGGAATGCGGAGCCCGGCAGGGTGGCCTTTCTTCCCTGGCGCTTCCTGTGTCTCTCCTTTGTTTCCTCTCAAGTTTGTGTGTGTGTGTGTGTGTGTGTGTGTGTGTGTGTGTGTGTGTGTGTGTGTGTGTGTACCTGTTTGTCTGACCATCTTCATGTTTGACTCTGTCCATTTCTATGCTTGACCTTCCTGACCTGTGCTCTGGTCACAGCCCCTGTTTTCATTTCTGTCCTCATCTCCCTTTTTGTAACTGTTCCCCCTGTCCCACCAAATTGTGTGTCCCTTCTCTCTTCTCTCTCTCTCTCTCCCCCTCTCTCCCCCCCCCACACAGACAGACAGAGTGTGTGTCTGTGTGTCTGTGTGTGTGTCTGTGTGTCTGTGGCTGTGTCCTAGCCTGCACCTCTCTAGAGGTCGTTGGGAGCTATTCCTAGAGTGAGCAGCACTCAGGCTGGCTTTCTCAAAGAGTAGGTAGCAGAGCAGGCTCAGGAAAAGCCCAGTCGCAGGCTGCCTCCTGCGCAGTAAACAGTTGTAAAAGCTGGAGAGGCCTTATAGTCTGCATAAACAGCAGCATGGCCCCGAGAGCCCTGGCTGGCGCTCCTGCCTCCACAAGTGACAGCTGCTGCTCTGTGACACTCTTCAGACAGCTCTCGGGTGGCACAGAAAGCAGGCAGTCCTGAACTTGGCTGGGCTGCATTCTGCACGGAGGGAGAGAGCTGCTAGTGCTGCCAGGCCGGAGTAGGAGCGAGGCAGGCCCTGGGAGGAAGGGCCTCTCCCGCAGCAAGAGGTGACACACACTAGCTAGCACTAGTGGGGCATGTGCAGTTCCTCCTCATTTCGGGACTTGCCTACACCACACAAGAAGGACCGGAGCTAGGATTCGAAAGCATGACTGCACGGTCCCCACCTGACAACTGTGAGCACCTCCAGTAGTGGCCTCTGGTGTTCAGCTAAAGGATAATGCAGTCGTCACGGTTATATTTGGTTCATAATTCAGTGACACGTGTGTGTGCATGTGTTGGAGGTGGTCGTTTGTGCTCAAGCCCATGTCTCCTTCCATATGTGTGGGGGCGAGTCATATCCATGTACCCTTTATGACCCTCTTGGAAGGAAAACCGTGCTAATTGCCACAACATGAACAAGACCTGGCCCATAAATGTGTTTGCTGAGCCCCAGAGAAGTCGCTCAGCTGATTTGACCTCAGTTGGCCATCTCTAGGAGTTCTGCTCTTGACACCTCCCATCCCCCACACACCCACGCATGCCCCATTCACCTCTGCTGGGTCCTTTTTCTGAGAGGATAGTGGCAGGAGCACAGACCCTCATGCTACATCTTGGGGTTGTCACATGAAGTGTCACATGACTCCACAGCATTGATAGGACCGCTTTACAGGTGTGCACTTGGGCTAGAAGGTGTTTAGCTCCACAGAGTGACCCAATATCTTAGGAACATTTAGAGCCAGTGATTCCCAGTTCCTTAGTAGGCCCCTGGGCTCTTAATTTGGGGATAAAGCATTCTGGGAGTCCGTGGGAGGAAAGTGGATTGTTTATGTGATGAATGGGCTCCAGCCAGAAGACTGAAGTAGGTAAAAACAGAGTTCACACTGTGTGTCCCATGCCCCAAATGACGCTGGGAGCCTACTGAGTGCCAGACTCAATCATTTTTGGATGAATGAACGGATGTAACACATCTAAGATTCGTCTTGGTTAAAAGGACTCGGGCTTATTGAGCACTTGCTTCTGCTGGCCAGAATCTCGCTGTCTGGCTTAAAAGATGCTGCACGGGGAGGGGCTGGCTGTACGCCCCTCCCTGCTGTTTTAACTGAGTATCCCCCACAGGGCCACTGGGCTAGACAGCCATCCAGTGTGGTTTGACAGTCTGTTTAATGCCCAGGGTCCAGGTAAAGAGATAATAACTGCCCTTGCCCCTTGGGGAGCTGAGTCAGAGCAGGGAGGGAGCTGGAGAACCGAGGAGAGTAAGTGCAGAGGAAAAGAGGACAGGACGTTAACTGAGCTGCTGCTGTGCGCTCAGACCTAGTCCCCATGTGCTC
The DNA here is from genome assembly GCA_002335545.1 of Apodemus speciosus. NCBI lineage: Eukaryota > Metazoa > Chordata > Mammalia > Rodentia > Muridae > Apodemus > Apodemus speciosus. Next base: position 133,118 of record BDUI01000946.1, read on the forward strand.
TTCAAGTCAGTAGATATGTTACAACTCAGACTCAGGGAGCTGTAGCTTAGAGGCACACAGCTGCTACTACTAGTGGTGGGTTCCAGCTCAGGCTGGCTCTTTCTAGGACTGGGCAAATTCTTCAGTAGATGTCACCCAGCCTGTAGCTAGTAACTCAAGTCCTGGGAGTAGCTACTGAGTGCTGCTATCCAAATGGGAAATCAAGGAGAGAGGAAAAGTAGCCATCACATCAGTACTGTGGATTCGGGGCTTCGGGTGAGAGCCCAGGTCTATCTCACATGATAAACCTTTGGACCTGGCACCGAGCAGAGGTAGCGCCTGCCTGTGACCTTGGACTGTGACCTTGGGCAAACCTTGCCTTCCCTGCCTGGGACTTTTCTAGGGGAAATAAAAAGCAACTGACAGAAAAGCTTCCCCAGCCAGTGACAAGTGCAAAAATGTGTGCTAAGACTGGGCTTGGGCACAAGATTGGCCCCTTCTACATTCCATCATGGATAGGGAGGGACTCACGAAGCTCCACCCCGCCCTGAGGAGCTGTTGGCAGTTAATGGTAACCTGGTGTCATTTTCTTCATTGGTGTAGAATCCATAGGATAGGATTGCCTATCCTCTATGAAGTAACCCCTTGCCCATGCTTACAGAGGCGATCTTAGTTAACCCAGGGAGTCAAAAAATAAAAATTGAAAAAAGGCACAGAAGAAGAAGACTAATGGAGAAGAGGGGGAGTTGGGGGGGCGGGAATAAGAGAGAGTGCTGAGGGTGAATTTGATCATGATGCATTGTGTATGAAATTGTCACAACAATGTTAAACTCAACCAAATGTCCTTTCAATAACAACACGACTAAATAATATAATTTAAGCTGTTACTATAAAAGGAACAGGTCTCAATCAGCACTGGTTGATTTCTTATTATTTTTCCTTTATTTATAACTTTTATTCAGTTATTTTCCTGTAGTAAAAGTAGTCTTTTGCTCCTACTAAGCTTTCTTGGGGAAATATAGAGACGAGTATAAAAAATAAACCCAGAAATAATTATAAAGAGAAGAACCACTTTAGAATCTCATCATTCGGAGATAAGTATTGCTAATGTACCTTTATCATGTAAGGTCCAACAAAGCCAGACTCTGCTTAGCTTCTGAGATCATGTGAGATTGGGCATGTTTCAAGAGATACATCTATATGCTCCTCTCCACCCTTCTTCTCTCCACCATTTTCTTTCTTCTGAGACAAGGTCTTAGGTAGCCCGGACTGACCTCAAACTCAACGAGTAGCTGAAGATGGCCTTGAACATCTGATCTTATGCCTCCACACCCACCATTACTCTCAGTACATGTGTTGCAGCTTATCAAACTCAGGGCTTAGTGTGTTCTGGGAGTCATGGTTATTTTTGTCAACTTGACACAAACCTAAGACTACCTGGGAAGAAAGAATCTCAACTGAGAAATTGCCTCTATCAGACTGGCCCGTGGCCATGACGGTGGGAGCGTTTTCTTAATTGATGATTGATGTGGAAGTGCCCTGTGAGCGGACCTGGGCTATGGGAACGGTAGCTGAGCGGGCCGCAGGAAGCCAGCCAGTAAGCAACGTTTCTCTGCGGTTTCTGCATGGAGCTCTTGCCTCGAGTTCCCGCCTTGGCTTCTCTCCCCATGTTCGCTTTTGTTCGTGGTTTTATCTCAGCAACAGAAAGCAAACTTGAACACTAGGCAAGCAATCTACCACCTGAGCTATAGCCCAGCCCTGTACAGTCTTTATATTGTTCTATATTTTTATAAAGATAAGACCTTGAATGGCTTTGTAGTCTGATTTTTTTTTTTTTAGCTGCACATCCCATTGTGATCTTCTGTCTGCGTTGCTAATTCTTCAAGCACAATGGTTTTGCAATGGATTCACCATGCAGAGTCATGTTAGCTGTGGATGTTTAATCGGCCTTCCTGTTAGTGGTGTTTGCAATGTGGGTTTCCCTAGAGGATTATCTGAGGGACACACACGACGTGGTTGCTGTTCCACGTTTGCAGCATTTGTACTTCTCAGAGGTGGACGTGTACTGTGTGGCCTGATGTCTGCCAGTGGGCCACTGGCCAGCTTTACATGTAGACAGTCACACAGACCTATTTCGAGGTCCTCTTGGTCTTTTGTACCCAAGAAGGGATTCTGCACTTGAAGACCAGTGTCTGGGAATGAGAATTGCTAAACCCGTGACAAGCCTGTGCAGATGGGGAAGCAGTCGCCCCCATTTGAGCCCAGCATGACTTCAGTAGCTTTCCTGCACTTCCTTGTCTCTCTTCTTGGTAAAACGAGAGCAGGTCTTGGTGCAGAACCTTTAGTGGGCAATAGCTGGAATGTGATAACTGTTTTGACTGTGTTTTTAGCTCTCAAATTGTGTGAACTGCTGACTTTTATCACATCAGATAGAACATAATTTCCCTTTTAAATAAATGCGCCCGTAGTTGCTGTCACACTGAATGCCTGCTCTGTGCTGGGTGATGGTGATGGTCAGCACTTCATAGAGGTGACTCATGAAGCTATCACGGCAAACCTTCCAGGCAGCTGCCATTGTGGTCTTCAGCATACAGATGAGGCACAGAGAGGGAAGGACAAGGAACTTACCTGACAACATGAATTTAGTAAGTGGTAGAGCCCAGATTTCAACCTCGGTTCATTGATCAGGGTTTGTGCAAAGACCCAGTTAGCCAATAGGTTGTGGAACAATGGGTAACAGTGCCGAGAGTGTTGGGGGAACTCAATCCTGTGAGGGATGACCGTGCACACTGCTCATGACCTGCAGTGTGTGTGTGAGTGTGTGTGTGTGATGCAGTTCCTAGAGTGGCCTCCCTTTTAGAGGGACACACAGGCCATAGCCACTTGCTGACACACTAAACAGTAGAAGTTTCCAGAGGCTCAACAGAGCCAGTCAAAAGTAACACTCAAACTGAGAACAAAGCCCAGCTCTACAGGTYGCTTTGTGCCCTTAGGCAAAAGGCCTGACCTCTCTCTTTTCCCTCCTCATCCTGTAATTTTATCAGTAGGACTGCACAAAGGGTCACTATGAAGAGGAAAAGGGGGTATTTATCTAAACCATTGCATATGTAAAGCCCTCTTTTAAATCACCATGATTAGGTAGGCCTGAGGAAGGGGCTCAGGCAAAGCACTTGCGATAAAAGTGTGAGGATTTGAGTTCAGATCCCCAGTTAGGATATAATCCATCCTGTTGGAAAACATGGCCACAGGAGCAGCTTGAAACGGTGGCAGGGTGAGCTGCTTGCTCACTGGGCAGATCAGGAAGCGCAGGAAGGAGGAGTCTGGTGTTCAGTTGGCTTTCTCCTTTCTCCCTTGGATTCAGTCCAGGACCCAGTCCACAGGGACTGCCCATATTTGTAGATCATCTCTCTGGAAATGTCCTCACAGACATAGCCAGGGGTGGGCCTCAACAATTCCCTAGGTGTTTCTGAACCCAATCAAGTTAGTTGACAATGAAGAATAATTGTCACCAAGATAGACATTGTCATGACAGTGACCTTTTGACATATAAACACATGATGGACTGGGAAATAGCTATGAAATATTAAGGAAGTTTATTTGTTTCTATTTTAAAAATAAAAATAGAAAAGTTTCTAAGCTTTTTCCATATGTTCTGTTGAGCTGTTTTATTTGTTTGTTTGTTTTGCTTATTTTGGAGACAAGATCTTGTTATGTTGCCCAGGCTGGCCTTGAACTCATGATCCTTTTGCCTAACTACCCAAATGGTGGGATTGCCTGCATGTACTTGACCCATAGGCCTGGCATGTCTCATATTTCATAGGTGGTCCAACTGTACAATRAGGGCCATTGCTCTAGGACACAGGCCCAGCCTGCCCAGGTTCCGGTGATTCCTAGTCTCTAAGTTTTCAGAAGAAAGATCTTGAATGGCCTAGCATCACATCAGCAGGGATAGTCAGTGGTCAAGGAACAGAATGTGGTTATGGTTATATCAATGGTTCTCAACCTGTGGGTCCTGATCCCTTCAGGGGTGTTGAACACCCTTTCATAGGGTTTATGTATTAGATATCAGATATTTACATTGCTATGTATAACAGTAGCAAAATTACAGTTCTGAAGTAGCAACAAAATAATTTTATGGTTGATGGTCACCACGTGAGGAACCATATTAAAGGGTCACAGCATTAGGAAGGTTGAGCCCCGCTGTCTTATATGCAGGGTTTCCTCAAGAAGGGGAAACTGCTAAAATCAACAGTGTCTTCAAAAGAAGTTTTGACTTATTAACTTGGAGTGTCTTTCTAGTGTGGGGTGGCCTTTGTGCCCTGTTGCTAAGCCTCCAGAGCCCTGAGCACACACACAGAGTGGTATTCATTGTACGTGGGAGTTTCACCCTTAGCCACTGGACAGCAGCCTTGCTTCCTCGCTCTTGGCCCCGTATGGGCAACATATACAACACAGATTTGGCCGTCTAGGACTTTCCCTGACTCAGGGGCAGATTATTTTTTAGTTCTGATGGGCTCAGCAGAGGAAAACAGGCATGGGAGGTGTTGGGTTTCAAGGATTTCATATCATAGACCCAGAGGTGCTTGGCAAATTGTCCTTAGATCAGCATTTCTACAGTGTGGAAGGTACCAAAGTCACTTATACACACAAAGCACCTTTTCAGAGTTCAGAGAGGAAGAATCCATTTGCTGAAGTCTATAGTGATGTGGTGTGTGTGTGTGTGTGTGTGTGTGTGTGTGTGTGTGTTGACATGAACAACAACATGCTTGTTGTTACTACTGTGTCTGGTACATTATCTATATTATTTCATATTTTTGCTGCTCTGTGAGGTAGTTAATACTGTTATCTCCCTCCTTTTTAAGAAAAGTGAGCCAGGATCACACAGGTGGAAAGTATCAGTGCCAACGCCACATCGCCCTTGGTTGCCAAGTTCACACAGCACATTGAGGGATAGAAATTCTAATCCCAGCATCTGGGAGGTAGAGGCAGGCAGATCTCTATGAGTTTGAGTCTAGCCTGGGGTACATAGTGATTTCCAAGCCAACTCCAAAGTTAAGACCCTGTCAGAGAGAGAGAGAGCAAGGGCAATGAATATCAAGAGCAGGGGTGGGATTCAAACTTGGGAAGTGGGATTCACACTTGGGAGCTGACCAGCCCGGGAGGAACGTGTAGGTGGAGTTAGTAAGATGTCAAAAAGGTTAGCCCGGGGCTGGGGAGGTGCCTCAGGGGTTAAGAGCATTTGCTGCTCTTGAAAAAGTCATCCCCCCCCCCTACTCTAATGACAACTCACAACCCTTTGCAACTCCAGTTCTGGGGGTCCAATGCTCTTCTGGTCTTTATGCACTGTACACATATGGTGCACCTACATACATGCCGACAAAACACTCAGACCCACAGTAAGAAACATTAAAAACAGATCCTGTTCATTGTGGGTTTCCAGTGATGTATAAGGAAAGG
>BDUI01000947.1:31798-43625 GCA_002335545.1 Apodemus speciosus
ACCAGGCACATCCATGATATATGTACATACATATAGCAAAACATAAACAGAAGGCCAATAAATCTTCAAATATTTTAAAATAAGAAATTGAAATGAGTAGCTTTTACAAATAAGGTAGAGTTGGGTGTGGTGGCTCACGCCTTTAATCCAAGACTCRGGAGACCAAGGATGTGCTTGGCCTTCCTCAGTCCTATGCCTTCACTCACACAGGCTTTGATAAGCTACTCACACCACAACAGAATCTACCTGCTCACTTTGTTCAGGCATGCRTCATATGCCACTGCATGCTTAAGATATTTAACTCTTTAGAGAAATGCAAATGAAAAATCACATGATACCACCCCTTACCGAGGAGAAAGGACACAAAGCTTGAAACTGTCACACCCGAGTCCTGGTGAGGCTGTGGAATAAGTGGCACTTGTGTACTCCACTCAGGGTGCTGCTGTGTATGCCAGTTCATGGAAATGCCACTTCAGAAAATGGCCTCAGTCTTTCTTCACTGGATTGTGTACTGAACATGYACTCCAGTTATTTACCAAAGAGAAATGTCAGTATATGTTCACACAAACACCTGCATGTGAATGTTCCTGGCAGTTTTATTCCTAGTTATTCAAAATAGGAACTAATTTAACTAATCTTCATCAGATGAAGAGATGAACTTTGATATACCTCAAAATGGAGTGTTAATCAGCAGTGGGGACCTTAATGTACACGGTCTTACGGAAGAATCTCAAGTGTGTTCCCCTAAGTAAAAGAAACCAGGGAGAAAGACTGATTACTAGAATTCCATTTATATGAGATACTAGAAGAGGCAGACCTGGAAGAGTSAGAACACAAAGCAGCGAGTAGAACATGCTTYGGATGAGGAATGGGGCTAACGGTGAGAGGTGCTCCTCAGGCYGATGGAAGTGAACCCTGTCCTGGCGATTGGGGGATGAATGGTGACTGTTACATGGCTGCATGTATTCCTTAGACCTAAAGGAAATGAAACTTCCTGGTATGCAAATTCTATGCTCAGTAAACCATCCACCAATGCAGATGTCTCTGTCCCCTAAGACTCTGGGTTGCCTACTGCCATGACACTCATCCTACTCAAAATCTCCCTCATCTTGTCTGCTTCATAAAATCTTCACATGATCACCCAGGTCTATATCATTTCTTGTTGGGCATTCAGTTTGAAAGAATCATGTGTTTGACCTTAACTTATTATCTTTTTCTGTTCTATCAAATTCTAAACCATTTTTTATCTTAATTACTTTACCAAGAATTCATAAAATTTAAGCACAAATAATTTGCAGTAATGCTTAAAAAATATGATGATGAAGTTGACAGAGTTACTTCCACACTTTCTCCACAGACAGCAGAGAATGCCTTGCCGATGACTGTAGCATTATTGCTGGAGGAAACCTCACTGGTTGGCACCCAGACTCTGCTGCTGTGTTATGGCGAAGAGTCTTGGGAATCCTTGGAGATGTGAATAACATCCAGTCACCGAAGATCCATGCCAAGGTTTTTGGCTATCTCTATGAACTCTGGTACAAACTGGCCAAGGTGTGTTCTGATGTTATCTTCTATACTACTCCGGAGAAGTTAACATGAATCATTTAATATACAAACTATTGAGCATATTCTGACATGCAAAGTAGGCATTTAGATGAAGTGTATTTGATTGCTCAAGAGTAATCTATAGTTTTAGTACTTTACTAAATGCCTGGGAGTTATTTCATTTAGTCCAAATATATGTTAGTAGAAGATACTAAAATAGCATACTATGTGGTTTCATTACTATTTTGATTGTATAAAGTTGGGAAATAGAAAAGCAAGAAGAGGGTATTATATATCCATTTTATAGGATAACCAATATTAATATGTAAACTATATCTATTTCCATGGATAAAAACATTTTATAAAACTAAAAGTTTACTCTTAGAATAGATCCAGATTTCATCTTGACTTTTATTTTCATACTAAATATATTTTTCATTATTAAATATTTTTCAAAACATGACTTATATTCACATAGCACAATTTATGAAATCATCTCTTACCATCGAGGTTCAGGATCTCCCTAGGTATTCACACGCTAGAAAAACAATACCATTCTTTTGTGCTTMAAGTTTCAACTATATGTAGTAAGCAAAACACAACTTAAAAGGACAAGAATTCTCATAATAAAAGAAAACTCTGTAAATACCACATTCTTATTCCTCGTATTAAAAATGGAAGTAGTTTCTTGGTTGTACAAGACAGTACTGCTATGTTGTTATAATAATAGAAAGTTACCTTGCCTAATTCTCTTTTGAATTAGATACGAGATAATCTAGCAATAAGCCTGGATAACCAGTCGTCTCCGTCTCCTCCTCTCTTGATCCCACCACTCAGAATGTTTGCATCATGGCTATTTAAGGCAAGTGTTTATTCTTTATTACAATTTCCTCTTCCCTTCTGAAATTGAGTTTAAAAACTGTAATTGCCCAAGACTGCATGTTTTGAAGACAGGCTGGGTCTTACTACAGCCAGCGCATCCCACATCTCCAAACAACTCTTCAGGAAAACTGAGAAGTAAATGAAATGTTGAAATGCTCTGCATCTGGACTTGATTTAATCTAGAAACATCATCTCCTTGGCAGGCTACAACTCTGCCAAATGAATATAAAGAAGGCAAGCTGCAAGCCTACAGACTGATCTGTGCCATGATGACCAGACGCCAGGATGTTCTGCCCAACTCTGATTTCCTGGTGCATTTTTACCTTGTGATGCACCTGGGATTAACCAGCGAGGACCAGGTATCCTGTGACTCCTTTTTGATGGTGTGCCATAATGGGAAACTGATTGTCACGCTTTATGTGTACCAGGGCTTCTGAAAATATACCAGAAATGCTTCAATCCACAGTGACTTCCACTCTTCACACATAAGGTCTCCGAAAGTCCGACCAGGGCTTATCCCATTCCCCTCACCATCTCTGCATGCACTAATAACTAAATCTGAACTTGATTTTGCGACCCATATGATCCAGTCTCAGCCTCTATTGTCAACTTGAAAGTACCATCTCAGCTACTTTTTCCTCTGTGGTTCTGGTCAATTTAAAAATATTTGGAGATTCATGTTTTAGCAGTTGGATTCTTTTTGTGAGGTACAGTTTTCCTAAAAAGTAAGGATCTTAGCATTTCTTGATGTGGTGTTACTTTTATTTCTTCCAAAGAAKTAGACATTTGGTTAAGTAGAAACAAAAAGGTTCAAGGCCTTCACCAAGCTCCAGTCCCCTCTTTGTAAATCCTGGACTTAGGATTATAGGTTGTGGCTAGTATTTGGTCTGCCTCCCTTGGGAAGTCCCCTAGCACTTGTGAGGACAGGAAGAGTGATCCAGATAGGCATATGTTATTATTTTCTCCCTCCTTCCCTCCCTCGCTCCCTCCCTCCCTCCCTCCCTCCCTCTCTCCCTCCCTCCCTCCCTCCCTCCCTCCCTCCCTCCCTCTCTCCCTCTCTCCCTCCCTCCCTCCTTCCCTTCCTCCTTCCCTCCTTCCTTTCTTCCCTTCTTTCGTGTGTGGGGCTGTGGGCAGTGTGTGACACAGCTCAGGTATGGAGGTCAGAGGACAACTTGCAGCAGTCACATGAGGCCTGAGGATTAAATGCAGGTCACCAGATTTAGGGGCAAGCTTGGCATTTATTCATTTGTTTTTCTTTAAAATGTACTTGCAGTTTGCCTGTGCTGGAGAGTTGGTCACCATATTCTGTGGTTCCCTAGCACAAGCTTTGAGCTGTAATCATTGAGCTTTGTTTTAGCCATTATCATACTGTCCCAGTGAGTTGTTCTTGTTATGTTTGCTAGAAGCGGCATTGGAAGACAGTGATACTAAGAGCTGAGTTTGGACCCGCAGCTCCATTCATTTCTTTCAGTAGATGTCTAAGGAGGGATATTAAGTACAGTCGCTTGTATTCTCTGCTTAACTATCCCCAGCTGCCCCTGCAGGTAGAAGCACCTCCTACAGAATGATGCACTGCAGGGCACCTAGAAGATTAACGGGTAGAAACAAGAACGAGAATCAACTTTGAAGATAGTTCTGTGCTCCCGCAGTGTAGGAACCACAACAGGAAGGGTGGTGACTTAACAGCACTCTGTGTTAAAGTAGTATTTTGATAAGATTCTTCATGGGAAATATATGATTTGGAAATAATTGTCAACCTTGGAATTTTCTCAAATATCAATAACAACAACAAAACTGAAATCAGCACAAAGCAGTAGTCCTTAGAGTGGGTTTTTAGGGAGTCCCATAAGAGGTGTGCATTTAAGATCGTATTCTGATTGAAGGGTGCTGGCGTGAGAATAAAGCAGGGAAGCATGAAGCAGGGACTCGGAGTAGTCAGTCAGTATGAAGTGTCTTAAAATATTTTATTCAGGAAAGGTGCTGAGGTTATATTAAAATTGTCTTCACATTTCATGGCACATCATGTTTCCAGTTAGAGAAGACAGCCGTCTTTTGTGGACAGCCCAATGGCAGCAGCAGGCCCATCAGTGTAGACAGGAGGGCAGAATGGGGCATCATACATCTCTATTCTATAATCACCCTATTGTGTACACCACTAGGAGCCTGGATTTTTATGTGGCTTTAATAGAATTAACTATTTTATTTTAACCTTAACAATTATTACTATATATTTTAGAAGCCCCGACTGTCTGCCAAACAGAATTACCCTAAAGTGAACTTTATTTCTTTGCCAGAAGAAATTTACCCAGAGTCCTTCTAATGAAAGAAACCTTTCTTATTTAAGTAAGACATGTCTCTGGTTAATTAGTTTAACTTTTGGCCCACATGTCTAAGTAGATCATGGTGGTTGTTTTAGAACTTATATGTACTTCTGGAAACACATGCTATATTCATTATAAAAAGAAAAGAAAACATTTGCTACAGAGAATACAGTTAAATTCAATTTTTCAATTGGTAAGCCCTGCACCTGTGGCTGGTACCATGTTGAGGCTTGTTTCCATTCTGTGAGAGTTGCAAAGAGCCACACGGCCATGTGTTGTGACACGAAAGGATTTGTTCATGCAAGGGAGAAGTCTGGAGACTATCCTTTGCTTTAAAAATAAGTATTACTTATTTTTAAAGCAAAGGATACTAAGAAAATACTAAGATTGCTATTTAAATTAAATACATATTATATAAAGAATTAAATAATGTGTTACATAAATAATTAAATGCAATTGTTAAGCTAAAATATTAATATTTTAATTTAACCTTTACTAGTTTTGTTTTACAGAGAAAACACAAGATGTGTTTTCTCCTTTGGCCTCTGGATGGCACACTTGTCTGCTCAACTCAGTTATATATTTTACAACTGCTAGAAGAGCCAGAACCCTGTGACAGTGTGTGTGCAGCATGGTGTTTTATAAAATGCTTCTCCTGAATCTGATAGAATTGGGATTATATYCACAGTGCTAGGTGAAATGCTGAGATGTAAACAAGTGCTAAGACATTAGATACCTTTTCATATGTAATTGAGACTCAAATGTAAAAATCATCCACAAAATAGATATTTCATAAATTACCCTCTGGTCTTGTGTACAATCATGTAAAACCATGGCTGCATCTAATATGATACCATATTTGTTATGTAAGCTAAACCGCCAGAATGCCAAATGTAGTACTTCTCAAACAACATTTATAGTAGTATTAGCTACTTCACTAACTTATTTAATAATGGCCTTATCAGATAGCCTTTCTTTCTCACTGTGATAAGTGGGGGTTTGTAATGTGCATGATTGTTGAGAGAGAGAGAGAGAGAGAGAGAGAGAGAGAGAGAGAGAGAGAGAGAGAGAGAGGAAGAGAGAGAGAGAGAATATCCATAAAATGGAGGGGTTTTCCATGATAAAGATTCCCCACCTATATCCTAGTTTTTTAAGACAAGGTCTCAATGTAGCCTTGGCTCACATTATAGATTATGCTGGCCTCAGATTCATAGAGAACTGCCTGCCTCCCAAATGATGGATTATAGACTTGCACCACCATGCCTGGTCCTGGATGTTTATTCACTGCTATAATCTTGTCACTAGCTCAAAGCTAATTAGGATCATAAGCACCTTTATAATAATGGTCAGTTATGAACTCTGTGTGACTGCACGATTACTCAGTCAGCCCATGAAGGATCTTCTGTGCCTCTTCAGCCCAGCTGCACTTTGCCTGGAATATTGGGGTGGAAGTGGAGGTGAAGGATGGCCATGTCTCCTAGGTCCACAGTGCCAGACCCCGCCAGGAGCACTGTGATGGCCCACCGACTCTTCACCACACTTCAATTGGAATAATATCTGCCCTATTTTATGAATAACGAAAGTTCAAAACATCTTGAGAATTTCTGCCAAATGCCACGTTCAAAAGGATGTTAGAATTCACAGAAAGGCTTTACGGACCCATTGGGCATGTCTTTTYCATTGACTGACAGCTAACTTGTTAGTCAAAACACTCCTTGATCTTATTCCTCCCTCGTTTGGTTTTTCTGGGCCATATTCCTTCCACTTCATACTCCTCTTAGAGTCCCCTCTGACCTGCAGATACCTTCCCAGCTCTCTGTCATTTCTTGGTTTCTCTTCTAAAGCTGTTCTTGGTTGCTCTTAGTTCATCCTAATGTTTAAGCAGCTTTTTCACCTTAGTCTTCCCCAAAATATTTTGACATGAAAGGAACTATGATTTGGATATATTAAAAACATTTCCTATTAATTTCATGATTATTTAAAACATATGGAAAGATCAATATGTGTGAAATGGAAAAGGACAGTTGAGGAAAGGAATTTTATTTTCATGTTTGTAAGAACATAAATCAAAGACTGGAAAGTTTTCTTTTCTTAAAATAAGTAAACTATTTTTTAACAATGACTTACAGATTTACCGTCTTAATGTAATTTGTCTGTTATACATCAAAGTTAAGTTCTCTTTTAAATGCAAAGCTTACAGTAATACAAAGTTATTGTTGCAAATTTGCATATAGAAATTTCGGGAAATGTGGATCTTTGTTATTGTAGTCTATAATGTTATATTATCGTATTTTCTAAGGCAGAAAAAAAAAACGGCATAAAGCTTTCCTCAGGTGAAGAATGTATATAGTTCTGCTCTACAATAATCACTGACATACAAATTCTAACCATATCTGCATAATTTTTTGATATTGTAGAATATGATATGATAAAGTGTAGCTGTGAAGAGCCATCAGTAAGGCTGAGTTTTAGTCTCGGCCTTCCTTTCTTAGCCAAGTCCTTTGGGCTCACCATGCCCTGGCTTCATAGTGTGAGAGGAGCATAATCTAGAGTGTTTCTTCCGTTGGTAAGCTTGAGTCCTTATGTGAAGACCGAGGGCAGTGAGTCCAGTAGCTCTGAGAACCTCCTGTGTTTCATTTTTTCCAATAACTGATTGCTGTGTTTGTTTCATTACCCATCTGCCATCTTACATTTTAATATAATGATCTGACTGAAAAATGTACTTATACACTATGAAATTTTACAAGCTCTACTCCCTGTGTTATGGGACAAACATAAGTAGTGTTTACTTTGCTTTTTATACCCACGATCCAGGCATGTCTTGTGGACCTATGGTCATTGCCTTTCTACTGGCTTCTCACCTAACTCAATGATAGATGATGGAAGGCTGAACTCTGAATGACCAGAGTCCTTGCAGCTGGTTTAGCAGAGTATTTGAAAGACATGGGAAGTACTGGGACAGCATCTTGAAGGAGCTGGGCTTTCCCGTCTTTGGAGGTTCTGCCCAGACACTAGCATCACTGGAAGCAGCAGGATCTCTGCCAGTGCCAGCCTTCTCAGCTCAGGGTGTGGCTGGGTGTGTCTACTTAGTCTTTCCCTTCACTGCTGAGACTCAGGTTTGGTTCTTTGGCACTTCTGGAAATTCTGTAAGCGAGCTGACATAGCTGTCAATTCTTGTCCTCAAACGCTCTGAAMAATGGATCGTGTTATCTGCAAGTAAGATTCTGGTCTATGACTGCTGCATAGTGCTGCTGAGTTCTGGATGTGCARCCTCAGCAGCAGTTCAGTTCAGCATTAACTTACCCAACTGGGGGTTTTCTCTTTTAGCTTTAGTCACTAAAATGTCACTGTTCTAAGAATATTTTAGCATACTCTTTGAGTGTACTTTTTAACTATACCAACATTAAAAATAAATATAATTTTAGGTTCTATATATAGAGGATTATTTTATCTTAGAAATCAAAATAAGTTTATGCTTTTTCTTAACGGATGTTACAGCCTCCTCTCAAGAGGTATATGATGGAATAATATAATAATAAACAGTCGGTTGTAAAAAGATCCCCAGGGTCTCCTCAGTGAGTGTAAGACTCACCAGTGAGCTATGAAAGCAAGGTGCAGGGGTGATCCTTGTAAATTGGCCATAMCTGGCTCTTCTAACAACCTCAGACAGCCTGCATCATGCAGTGATATGTAATCATTGCATCACCTTTTCTCAAACAAAGAACTGTTCTTTGCTAGAAATTTAGCCTTATAACTAGAACTTTGTGTGCTAGATATATATAAGTTCCTCAGCATAGTTAAAGCTAAACTGATAGCAGTATTCAGTTATTGAAAAAAGAATTATATTTACACAATGGAATACTAMTCAGCAATTAAAAACAACGATTTCATGAATTTTTTAGGCAAATGGTTGGAACTGGAAAATATCATACTAAGTGAGGTAACTCATTCACAAAAGAACACACATGGAATGCAGTTGCTGATAAGTGGATATTAGCCCAGAAGCCCAGAATACCCAAAACAGAACCCACATATCAAATGATTCCCAAGAAGAAGGTAGGAGAGGGCCCTGGTCCTGGAAAGGCTTGAGGCAGCATTGTAGGGGATTGCCAGGACAGAGGAGTGGGAGGGGGTTGATTGGGGACCAGGGCGGAAGGAAGAGGACTTATGGGACTTAGGGGGAGGTGGGAGTCCGGAAAGGGAAAATCATTTGGAATGTAATCAAAGAATATAGAAAATTTWAAAAAATTATCATATCAAACCTAGTGGAAGGCAGAGGCTTATTTTTACTTGTTTGTCTCATATCAAAGGAAATAATTTTATTGCTTCTCTACCATGCTGATTTTGTATAGTAAACTATTTTTATAAAAATTTTAACTCAGAATTTTAATTCAGTGCTGGCACAATAGAGTGCACACTTTGGTATTTAGACATTTATATGACACCTAGTGTATAATCTTGATGTGCTCAGTATAAGAGCTATAGAATGCTCACCYGATAGAAGTTTCATTTTAAAATAATTATTTTTAGAAAATAGTGATTTTTTTTCAGATTTTTTTTTATTGGATATATCCTTTATTTACGTTTCATTTCCCTTTTCCTGGTTCCCCGCGCCCCCAAAGGTCCCACATGCCCTTTTCCCTCCCCCTGTANTCCGTTGAGGGACATCTGGGTTCTTTCCAGCTTCTGGCTATTATAAATAAGGCTGCTATGAACATAGTGAACCAGAGAGAGCAACTTTGACTTAGTGCCAGATAAGTATGGATGAAATTAACACGTGAACATGAGTAAGCAGGACAGCACTGTAAAGAGGCTCAGACTGTCTGAATCATCAGGAGAGCCAAGTATAGACCATGCAGGCRTGACCTYTGAACCTTGCTTGCACAGCTCACTGCTCAATCTTCCACTGATCTGAGTAGTTTTCATCCAACAGATAATGGAGGACTTAAAATGGTTTTGAAGCAAAAAACTCAACATGACTTTAAAAAAAAAAAGTTGAAGGACCTTACACCACAACGGTTATTTGGGATAAACTATAACCATGAGAGAATGATGACAGCAAGAACAAAAAGAATTATAATAGCCCAGGAACAGGTTAACGAGGGTTAGTGTTGACTAAGACACAGATGGTGTGTGTGTGTGTGTGTGTGTGTGTGTGTGTGTGTGTGTACATGTTTATATGTTTTGTGTATATGAAATATTGGTGAGAAGGTAAGATACTGTATTAGAAAGTATTCTGACAAAGGTAAAAGAGCATGCATACAGTGTTCCCATTGCTTTTCAAAGTCAAGTGCAGTTCTGAAGGGTGCTATGAGTTGAGGAAAACAGGGAAGGCTGATGCTTAATCATGCAAGGGTAGAAAATATGGTTCCGTGTCAAGCACTTAGACAGTTCATGCCTCCACCTTCCTTTACCACGGATGCCCGAGCAGGAGGCACATGTGTGTTCCCAAAGAATCCTTTCCTACTAGAAATTAGAAATTTATGGGAAATATTTCCAGGGACATTTTCTCTACCTAAAAATACACATTTTTAAAGTCCTGTTGGATTTAAACAGTTTGTAAGTAATAAATTTACTTTATTATTGCAATAGAATATCTAAAGGTCTTTGTTGTATGATGGCTTTTCTTAGCTTTGTTACTTGTATTTTCAAAAATAATAAGATGCTCAAAACACTTAATCTGTTTAAAAATATAATTTCATTCATTTAAATTCACTTGATTCAAATTAATGTTATTTTACCCAACACAAGGGTTTACTTCAGGAATATGCAAAACTTCTATGTATTAACAAGTTATAGTTACAAGTATAGGTGGTGCATATTCCTCTCACTGTATATATATGTACCAATTTCAGAATGGTAAATGAACACCACCTTGTAGTATCCAGGGCTTTCCAACTGTTTCTCGAGTTTGATGGAAAAGTACCAGCTATAAGAGTTGTTAAACTTTTTCAAGAAAAATCAATTTCATTAGACTTCATTCAGCTATGGGTAGACAGAGACTTCGGATGGGTAACTGCAGCAAACAATTGGATAGAAGGGCTTTTCTTTTATTTTACAGCTATATAACCAATAATTACTTTGGTTAATCTGCCAAGTCCACTTATACCTCAATAAGGAAAGTGGATCTATGTCGACGGTGACAGACAGCAGAGGTTTCACATGTGTACAGCAAACTTGTTTCATGGCTTTAAAATGTGTAAGAYGATAGCACAGGGGMCGGTTCTGAAGAGGAACAAATCTACCTGAGAGGCCAGAAACYAGCAAAATGTTTGMTTTACCTCCTTGGATATAGGGTATAAAGCCTCTCTTTTAAGTAAATGCAATCAATGAAGAATATAAAACATGCATATTCCATCATAAATCTTTTATGTATTCAATAGGATATAATAGGTGGTGTGTTTTTCTTCTCCAAAGTCTGTTTTTAGAAGTATATTTTATTTACTGTAGCCTTTCTCAAGGATCAGGCCACCAGAACCTTCCTTAATGGAGTCTTTTGAGTATGTCTTGTCTTTTCCCAGACAGAATAAATAGAAATGTGATAGATGGTAGAAATGGAAAAATGGGAACTTCTCTTTATCCCAACCCGTTCACCAGTCATTGTGAGGGCAGAGTGGATAACCAAAGCAACCTCACCTCACTGCCGAAGAATCTCACCCCAGCTGCCGGTTTTAGATCAGGCTTTAACTGTGTACTGTGATAGGCTAAGCAGCCAGCTTCTCATCCTAGAACTGATTCTGGGCATGGGGGTTGGGGACAGGCTGCTCCCCAGGTGATCTTTGGCAATATCTAAAGACATTTTTGGTTGTCACAGCTGGGACAGAGGTCCATTGGTATCTAGAATGTAGAAGAATCTATGGCTCAGAGTATCAAAACTGCTGAAGATGGCACTGGGCTGAGAGAAGAGCTAGGGAGCATGGTGGCAAAGCTTAGCAATCCCAGAGACTACATAAGGCCAGCCTCCTTAATTTAACCGGGAAATCAAGGCACAGGAAAAATTACCAGGGAGATTGAGAGGCAAATGTTTAAGATTGATTATAAGAAAGTTGCCAGTGGTTTTTTTTTTTTTTTTTTTTTTT
>BDUI01000947.1:60107-81558 GCA_002335545.1 Apodemus speciosus
AAAAAAACAAACTTGGGTGCAAACATGCTGAGGAGTGCTGTATAGCAGCACACAGCAGGGCCCCAGGTCTAGCTTGCTCTTGGATTGAGTATGGCTCTGTGAGAGAGCAAGAACTATAGCCAACACCCTAATGTTAGCTTATAAGGGAATGGGAAGTTCCATCAAGGACTCTTAGGTTTCCTCGGAAAGTATCCCAGAGGCCACATGGTAGTAGTACTTATACTACAAAGGAGATGTGAACTGTGTCAGATGCCCCTGACACCTCAGATGAGGTGAGACTGGTGGCATCCACTGGGTGTGTCCCATGGAAGTCATTAGCCAAAGTGCTCACCGTGACTGGTGTTAGCAGCTCATAGTAGTCACTCCTAACTTTCATATTTAAAAACCAAGCAAACCATTGCATACTGGCTTTATCTCTGATGCCATGGCTCCATTCCTAACTGATATTGCTTCCCCAGGCTCTCTTTGGATGCCTACCTCCAACTCCCCTCTTTATGAATGCCTTTGCTTTTTACTTGAAAAAAATAATGTTAGGTTGTTCTCATTGCCCTGCTCTTTTAAGATCGTGAACTACAAACTTATTTAAAGCAGCAATGACAGCCATTTCACTTTCTAGCTCTGAATGAGTCTGTAGAATAGTTTTTATAGCACTTGTTTACATCAAATGTAGAGATGCGTTGTTTGCTAGAGATTTGCATTTTGATCTAGCCAAACTTCTCTTGCCTAAGCATCCACCAGGAAAATAACCAGAGATCGTTTGGCACTTTATACCCAGAAGGAAAATGATAAAGAACAAAGTAAAACATGCTCTTCTAGCTTCCAGGCTATGTAAGAAACTTGGTGTTTCCCTCCTTGTGTACAGGCACCCCGCTCAGAAGCTCTCACTCTCCTTGGTTCCCTTGTCTGCTTCCCAAATACCTACCAGGAGCTCCCTCTGTTGCAGTCAGTGCCAGGAGTGAGCGATGTCGTCACAGGAGCAGAAGACGTCAAGGTACATAACTGAATCTTGAGTTTAGCATCTACAGCTGGAGCATCACTGTGTCTTCCATCCTATGCACTGACCTACTTTCCCCTGACATTTGCTGTATCTTTTGAAAGCTTTGGTAGTTGTTTTCAGAAGTGCGTTGTATGAACTGTGAGTGTATCACATTCATAGCAGATTGAAGTTAGATCTGATAGCTCTGTTCCTCTGGTGTTTTTTTTTTTTTATTATTAGATCTGTTTATTGTTCCTAGGGATCGTAATTATGTAATGAATCATCATTTGTAATAATTCTGTTAGCTTAGTTACGCTGCATTAGTGTAGCAAATGAATTTATAAGAAATAATTCCAGTAAGCTAACTATTCAATCCCATTGCTGGCCTGATTAAATGCTAGTAATAACCTAAAATTCCAAATTATTTCTTGGGGAATAAAAGTAAGCATTTTTTTTTGTTGTTGTTCTCAGCTGGCTTTTGAAGCAAACAAAAAGTCAATCAATCCATAATACCTGATTATAATCTGTAATTCAATGTACAGTGTCTAATCCAATCAAAATAGAATGGAGATTTTCCTATCTGGAAGTCTCAGATGCTTTGCTTGATTTCTGCTGGATCCCTAGAAATGCTGTGCTGCAGGTTGGCTCGGTTAACCAGGGAGGCACTTGCTGAGGTGAGCCAAGTTCTCCCTGAAGGAAGGGCTGCCCGAACTCCCTGGCCTTTTGCTAGCTCCAGGGTGCCTGTGACATGGTCAGCACATGCGGGAAACCAACAATGACATCAAATTTTCATTTACTGAATTTTGTGTTTTTAGCATTACCTCATAAATATTTTACTGAAGAATGCTACCGAGGAACCAAATGAATGTGCAAGGTAAATGATGAACAAGAGGTAAACTATGTTAGAATTTTAAGATGCACATTTGTGTATAAACAGTTAATGTTTTAAAAACTCCTTTACATTTCTCTCACACACACTGAAATGTATAGTAAGCATTGTGTCAAAAAGTTGGTATGCTTAGCTGCTTAAAATGTGAAAAGGGTAAGGTGACAAGTATTATAGAGTACATCGTCTTTTACATAAGAAAACACAAGATTAGAAATAAATGATGCTTTCAGTAAGGAGGAGGGATAAAGCAACAGTTCATGAAAGCTGTATGTTTTGGTCAGAGATTCTGAACTGCAGATGATATGTGCCTCAGGAGACATCTGGCAATGTGTGGAAACATTTGGGTGCTCTGCCAAGCATCTAGGACTGCTACCAAGATAGGTGGCTTTCTAGGCCAACTGCGGTGGGAAGTCCCTACCTCTCCTCTCAAGGTGAAGGGAATACTGGGAATGCAGATAGAGAGCATCCCTGTCTTAAACTCAGCTCCCAGCCTTGTCAGGCCGCTTCCCCGTGAGCGGCTCAAGGCAGTTGCACATGCCATGGCCCTTAGGCGCGTGGGAAGACAGAGCTGATAACTACTGTCTTGTGCACTCTTGTGATTTTAAATTTTGTTATTTTTTTGTATATTTTTGGACTTTACCTATCTTCAGTAGATGGATTAGTCCAGTTTTCCTAGTCTGCCATTTTTAGAAGCTATGTGTATTGCCAGTTTGTTAACATTGAACTAAACTTGGGTATGAGTTACACCCACCTTGATTCATAGATTCTGGTTCAGAAAGTTACATTACACCCAGAATCTGTGATTTCCCATCCTCATCCTGTTAGGATGTCAGGCCAGAGCGTCAAAAACCACGTAAAGGGCTCTTTCTCCTCCACACTCAGAGTATTTTTTTTTTTTTTTTTTTTTTTTGCAGCAGTAGGATTAGTATCCCCATGTACTAGTAGATCTCACTAGCAAAAGTGTCTAGGAATGTGTCCATGTCATCTTTGCTATTAAATACTTGTGTATTTTCTGGTTGTATGACTAGTCTTGTTAGATTTGTCACAGTTTTTTCAAACAGTGTGTTTTTGTCTTTGCTTACCTCTCTATATTYGTTTTTATTTCCAGCTTTGGACTCTAAAACTCTTCTGCTTGTGATGTTATTCTTTTGTTACTTTTAAAATATGTATACTTGGTGTATTTTTAACTTTTTTCCTATAACATTTACGAGTATTGTTAAGGGCTTATTGGTAAGGGCTACCTTTTGCAAAATTCTGAGTATTAATATGCAATATTTTCAATTCTGTTTTTTCTACTTTTTATTATGATTCCTTCATGGGATTGTGCTTTTTTATTGATTTCCAAATATATGGTTAATACTGTCTTTTAAACAATTTTAGAATTTTTAAAATTTTATATAAATTAGTAATTTGCCTGAAACTAGATTTATACATGGATATGAGCTACCGTGTTGGTGCTGAAAATTGAACTCCGATCCTTTGCAAGAGCAACAAGTGCTCTTAACTGCTGATCCATCTCCACGCTCTATTTCTATCTTTTTTTTTTTTTTTTTTTTTTTTTTTTTTTTTTTTTTTTTTTTGTATTTTCGAGACAGGGTTTCTCTGTGTAGCCCTGGCTGTCCTGGAACTCACTTTGTAGACCAGGCTGGCCTCGAACTCAGAAATCCACCTGCCTCTCCCTTCCAAGTGCTGGGATTAAAGGCGTGCGCCACCACCGCCCGGCTCTATTTCTATCTTTTATTGCTACGTTTGTTTTAAGTAATTATAGTGTAGACCAAAATGTATATGTGATGACTGACTATTTTATTTAAAGTTAATATTGATATTTGTTTTATGCTCCTATGTATAGTGAGTTTTAGCAGATATCTCATATATTCTTGAAAAGAATGTACATAGGTGCTAGAGAGATGTCTCAGTCATTCAAAGCACCTAGTGTTCTTCTAGAAGACTTGGGTTTGGATCCCAGCACCCACATAGTGGTTCACAATAATTTGTCATCCCAGTTCCAGGTGATCCAGTACCCTTTTCTATACACTACAGATATACATGCAAAACACCCATAACCATAAAAATGAAAAATACTATATTTAAAAAGAGAAAGAAGGGAATATATATACTTTAATTATTAGACATACTGTTCTAGGTATAGCCTTACAGTGTTTAATGTAATCTGCATTCTTTCTTAGTTATTATTATTATATAAATATATATAGTTATAATATATTAACAATATGTTATTATTGATTTGTCATTTACTGAAGTTATGTTAAAAGCTTCCCACTGTTGTATCTTAATCTATTTTCTAATATTTCTGTCAGAGGCTGTGTTATTAGTTGCATAGGCATTTGAAATTGTTCTATCTCTATAGTGAATCAAATGTATTTATTTTTGTACAGATGATTTGTTTTATTTTAGAGACTACCTTATCTACTCCTGATTTCATGCTATATAATACTTTTTTATCTTTTAAAAATAGTTTTTCTGTATTCTCTTTAAAATGCCTTTGCAAAAGCTGTATATATCTGGATTTTATGATTGTATAAAGTTGTGTGATCTTCATTCTCTTAACTGAAACTTTAATTCATCTGTATTTGTTATTACCAGTGATCTTTTTGGGTATTTGTCTTCTTATTTAATATTTTATTTTGAATTGGAGCTCCTAAGCATTTCTCCTGTTTATTACCTTTGTTTCCTGACTCTTTTGCTATGCTTTTTAAAAATTGGCTTTTAATTTTTCTTTTCCATAGTCAATTTCATTGTCTTGGATTTCTATTCAGTTCTCATAAAGACTGTTTATAAAATTTTATGGTTTTAGCAGTCATGAAGTTAGTCTGTCTTTACCCTCTTCTCCACGTCCGTCCTACCACTTCCCCGTCCCTGACCCCACGTGACCTCCGCTCCTCTGCTTTACTTAGAAAAGTAAAGTGACCCAGCAGCAGATTCAGGCTGTCAGGCTGCTTGGTCATCATTTCCAAATTATTTACCTGGCCTTTTAAAATGACTCTTGGTATAGCCAGGCTTAGCTATACTTGATACCTCAAGGTGGATGTCTTAACATCCAAATGTAACACAACCATAACTGAATCTTCTGGTGCCTGTGACGTGCTTTGCCTTATTAAGCCTCATGCCCCTCAGATTTCACCTCAGAAACTGAAAATATTATCTACTCAGTTTTTCAGCCCAAGGTCTTGTGGAATATCTTTTGTTTATTTTCTTATATCTATCAAATTATCTTTATAATTCCTTTCCCCTAAGTTGCTTTATTTATAGAAAGTCACATTTCTTTGAAGACTAGTTTAAATTAGTATGGAATTTAGGACAAATAACAATGAAAATATATTTATTTTGAAAGTTATTTCAAAATCAAATATAGTGTTTGTCTTACATTTGAAGTATATACTATATATACTTTGTAAAGAAAACAGTTACAACCAAATTTTCAATAATCTAAGATCTATGCTTTTGTTCTTATGTTATTAAAATGTAATAACAGTTTTTGAGTCAACAAAATTGGTTGACATCGTTCGTGGTACTTAACAGAAAATATGCCACTTGTTTCATGAAATATTTAAGTACTAACCATCATTGGTGGTTTTGTTTATCCTGAAAACTGACCCATTGGAAGTTCTTTTTATCTTTTTTCTCAAGGAAAATATTCTGTTAGTATACCTGTAATTGCTGTTCCTTTGAATGAATAGATTAAAGTATTTTGTCCTTTAAAATATATTGAATTTCATGAGCCTTTTCTGCCCTTTGCTTCTCTTTTGAAAGATGCATCGCCATTTGCTCCCTCGGGGTCTGGATCTGTGAAGAGCTTGCACAGTGCGCCTTCCATCCTCAGGTGAAGGATGCCATCAATGTGATAGGTGTAACTTTGAAGGTATTCATGTTTCTTAATGGATTTTTGTTTGGTTGGTTTGGTTTGGTTTTTACTTAAAAATTAATTTATTTTTTCAATTTATGTCTCAATATTAGCACCTCCTCTCATCACAGTGACCCCCTCTCAAAGCTCCTTTCCCCATTTCCCCTCCCTGTCTCCTCTGAGAAGGAGGGGCCCCCCTGGGTATAAATCCCCCACATACACCCAGCACATCAGTCACTGCAGGACTAGGCACATCCTTTCTCACTGACACCAGAAAAATTGGCCCAGTTAGGGGAGCAGAATCCACAGGAAGGCAACAAATTCAGTGACAGCCCTGCTCTGGTTGCTGCTCTTCTAGGTTTTTAACGAATTTTAACTGTAAACAATCAGTCCATTTTTCAGTTCTCTACATTATAGAGAGATGTTAGTTAAAAAGTCTTGTTCTGAGTGCTGTGGTAAATATTTTACAAGGATGCCAGAGGCTACCTCCCTAGGCCATTTATAGTCTGAGTGTTTTGGGACCTAGCTAAAGCTACTTAGGGCTTTTCTGGTTGCTGGACATCTTAAGCTACAAGCCAGTGAGGTTTCAAGATGTGACGTCTCTGGCTTGATTGGGGTAGGAGCCTGGGTGTTCGTCCCCTGCCTCCTGAACTTAAGGCATTCGGGGCATATTCCTCCTGTGCTCCGTTACTGAAAGACGTGCTGCTTATTGAGCATCACGTGAAACTAGAATATTAGTGATCTCTAAATATTTTTTAGAATTTCGGTGGTAGCTCTGCAAGATGAGTACTGCAGTCCCTATCACACCAGAGGAAACCCAGGAGAAACCAGTCCCAAGTCCAACACAATACAGGCCTGAGCGACAGAGTCAGCACTGAAAGTAGATGTGTGTGGCATTCAAGACATAATTGGACTTCCACTTGTGCAGTTTGGCTGCCTCCTAAAGCAGAGCCTATATCCTGCCTTCTTGGTTCCTGTGCAGAAACAGTAGACATCATTAGCATTGGGACTATCAAATTTGCAGAACCAGTGAGTCTGCCAGGCGCTGTGCTGAGGGCTTTGTCAGTTCTCAGGAGCAAAGACAGTTTGCCATTTTACTAGAGAAGAAAGGAACTCATATGCAGGAAATATAAGGAGATATTTAGGTGGAGGGAGGTTTCAGCTGAATCTAAATTGAAATTCCAGTTGCCTAATCCCAGTGTCCAGACCCTTCTTTCCCTTCTCTCTTGCAGCTACAATAGTAGGCAACCCACAGTGTTCTTCATCTTTGGAATGGGAAACAACAGTGTGGCCTCTGCCTGACCAAACTCAATACCTCTTGTCTCCCGTGTGTGTCCCCTACCCCCATCGCCTCATCCCACATCCCTCTTGTATAACCCTTGGGTTATATCTTAGAAGCTGATCAAGTACCTGCTACTGATCCCTTGATGAATAGTGTAATAATATGTCAACAGTGATACCACATGGCCAAGTTCCCTCTGGCCTGGTCCTTGAGGTCATATTTAATACTGGGACATATCTTAGGAAGTGCAGTTGCACTGCTACCTGTACTTAACAGATGAGGAAAGYGGGCTGACCAAGGTCCTTAACAGCCCCAACCAGGATGCTTTGACCCCATGCCTGGGACTTTGTATACTTTCAGTACACTGGACTCTGACTTCCAAACTACRGAGGAGAAACTACTGGATGTAAGTTGTTGACTTATGTGGATCTCAATTCATATTGTAAATACCCCATTTTTTCAATTCTAAGGCATTTTTTAGTTTTTTCCCTTCTGAAATCTAAACATGCATATTTAAGTTAGTTACCTAGCTTTATCCTATACCTGAGAACACTTAATAATTTAGTGATATCTTAGAAATGTATAACTTCCTATATAGTATAAGACAGAGATAGACTTTGATAATAGCTTGGGGTTGGAGAGATGATTCCATGGTTAAGAGCACTGGCTGCTCTTCCAGAGGACCCAGGTTCAATTCCTAGTGCCCAGAGTTTACAACTGTCCATAACTCTGGTCTCCAGGGATTTGATGTGTTATTCTGGATTCCGAGGGGATCAGGCATGCAGATGTTGAAGCTATGCGTTCAGGCAAAACACCCATATACCTCAGATAAAGGAATAAATCACTTATTTTAGAGAGATTGATAATAGAGGAACAGAAGCTCAGATGAACAGAATTTCTTTGTATGTTTATTAATTCTCAAAATGACTGCAATTTTTCTGTGATTATGAAGATAAACAATAGGCATGAGGAAACTATTCTAATTATGCATAYTGTGTCTCTGTCTGGTGTCTATCGCAGTGCTAGAATGGTCTGCTGCTATGCATAGGTGTGATCACTCCAACCCACAGGCTAGAGTATTGGCACAGCATGCAAGATAGACACTAGCCTGCTCCATAGCAATTCCAGTTTCTAGAAAATATGGTCTACATTCACCTGCTAGACTCGTCTTGCCCTCAACTCTCTGCYTTTAATTTAGTGTTGGCACATTGTCAGTCTTTCATGGCTGTGTGTGAGGTGGGTGAGAGTGAGTGGGGAATGTTTCTTTTATCCTTGCCATCTTTCACCTCACTTAATGTGTATGCATACTTCTACCCTGGTGGCAGTCCCTGTCTCAAGATTCCTAGCTACCTCAGAACCTGTGCCTTCACTGCACACACATACTGCTGCTCACCTAGAGGGAAACCCAACTGTCCCTCCGCATCCTTCCAGACACAGCTCAGCCCTCCATCCTACCACTTTCTGACTATCCCATGTCTCCCCTTTCTGCCSCAAGCCCCCTTGTCTTGTCTCCCACTACTCTTGTCATTTTCCTCTTGTCAGTTTCCAGCTTCTAAGAGCCTTACTAGTGCCCATTCATTCTTCCTCAGTGCTTCATCCTCCCCTTGAACATGACATGTACACCGCACTGTTAGCCCTCTCAATCGTGATAACAATATAAGAAAGTAGTAAATGCATTACAGTCTCCTRTAGTACTACTGTGGAACAAATGAAACATGGTGTGATAAAACTGAAGAACAAGAAGGTATGGACTGCTTCCTAGAGATGGTGAACCTTAGTGTGAGGTTCTGAACAACAGCAGTGCCAGGGACACTAGACCTGGGAACTAACACATCCGAAGCAAAGCTGGAAACAAGTACTAAGGACAGAAACACCAGGGTCCTGAGGGCTGGAGGAGGCCAGTGGCTTCAGGTCATCTGGAGTCTAGATGAGGAGGAGGCTTTGAAGAGCCCCTGAATGCTCATGTGACTTAAATTCAGCAACACAGGGCCATTGGCAAGCCTCKTGTTATCATTAATGAGGTGTGGAYAGCAGTGTAGSCTCTAGGTTCTGGCTAAGGCAGGAAACACAGGTTGTCTTTGTTGCATTTGTTTATACTCAGCATGATGTTGAAGATTTTGCACATATTTCCTCTTTGTCATCTGTCTCACCAAAAAGTAAAGCATCCAGGAGACTGGGGGCATCCGGCAGTGTCTTAGTTACTTTTCTGTCTCTGTAAAGAGAAAGCATGCTGAAAGCAACTACTAGAATAAAGAATTTACTGGATCTTATAGTAGCAGAGGGTTAGAATCCATGACCATCCTGGCAGGGAGTGTTGTAGCAGGCAGGCCTGCTCTGGAGTAGTAGCTGAGAGCTCACGTCTTGAGACAGCAGCCATGAGGTAGAGGGAAATCTAACTGGAAACGTCATGAGCTTTTGAAGCCTCACATACTTTCTCCAACAAGGCCACATCTACTTCTTCACAAACAGTTCCAATAACTGGTGACCAAGTATTTACAGATATAATCTTAAGGATGCCATTCTCAACCAAACTACCATAATCCATTCCACTCCCWGGCCCCAGAGGCTATGGCCGTATCACAATGCAAACTGCATTCAGTTATAATCTTTCACAGTCTCAATACAGTTTAGAAGTACAAAGTTCAAATTCTCTTCTGAGACTCAAGAAAATYTCTTACCTTAACCCCTTGTAAATTATAAAAGCAACGGTAATGCTTCCAACAGACAACTACATAGAATATACATTTACTATTTCAAAAGGGAGAAATCAGGGTGTAGTGAGGAAATAATGGAACACCAAAACCCAACAGGAAATACTGTAAATCCTTTATCTCTGTATCTGATGTCTAAGATAGATGGCTCTGCCCTTCCAGTTTTACTGACTGCAGCATGTATTAGCCTGTGAGGACCATTCTCTTTTAAGCCACCACAGGCAGCTTTAGGAAACACACCCAGGGTCATTGAACATACCCTAGCTCCTGAGTTATGTCCTTAAAGTCTGCTTTTACATATTTCTTAGTATGTTACATGTGTGTCATTTTACTTCCTCAGGAAGGAAGTCATTTAGTTAATCCTTGTTTTTCTGTTTGTGAAATGACCATARCACCTTCCTTCCAGAACTGTCAATGACAACTTACCAGTGACAGAGTGAGTTCTATTYGTGCAGGTCTGGCACACAAAGGACTCTCAACCATATATTCTTTTAATGTCCTCAGTTTGTCAATAGTGTGGTTTATTTGAGCTGAATACAGAATTTGAACTGTGGGCTTTAATTTCTAGGCAAACATTGACCACCTTCTATGGAATGTATAAATTAATGTGGGTGAGTTCAAACAGGCAACAAAATGGAATAGAATGGTCATGTTCAAACGTGTTAAGTGGACATAGTTGTCTTCAGTTGCATATGAGATATGTATACAGGGCTGGCAAGAGCAATCGGCTCTGTTCTTCCTCCAGAATATACACCTGCCGAGCCGCTCTGTTGACTTAGGTGTTTGGGTTTCTTTTTGTAGTTTCCTAACAAGATCGTGGCTCAGGTAGCCTGTGATGTTCTTCAGTTGTTGGTTTCCTACTGGGAAAAGCTTCAGATGTTTGAAACTGCTCTACCGCGAAAAATGGCAGAAGTAAGTCCTTTATCTTCCTGCTAAAGCATCTGCATTTCCTTTTTACTAATGTATTTGATATCTAATTAACTATAGATCCTTGAGTAATTGTTAGAGAAGCAACTATTAATCTGCCATGTGAGCCCCGTTTTCAGGCTGTGTTGGCTGGCTCCTCTCTGCTTCAATTCTAGCCACTGTGCAAAGAAGCCTGCAGTGTTCCAGCCAGAGGCTGGTGCTTGGAGAGTTTGAAAGGCAGACACGACCACAACAAAGAGTCCTTTTGTAGGTTGGGCTTTATTCATTGAGAGTAATTTGGATGGTGCCAACAAGGAGTAGGCAGCTGGTTTAATGCCTTCCTTGCAGGGCGGGGGCCTGGCTGTCGTGTAAAGCAGGAGTTGTTCCCAGACTAAAGCCCTGGGCCATGCTTGCTGCTGTGGCATGGTTACTTGCAGTAATAAGATCAGTGCAGTATTAACCTCTATGGGGTGGTGGCCAGGAGAGGGGCAGGAAGAACAGGAAGTATCATCTCTACCCCAGCTTCTGAAGTCAGCTTCAGCCAAGGGGTCTTTGCTCAGAGTCCAGCAGGGACTGACTCACAGATGCCTGTGACTCAGCACACCTGTGCCAGGCCTGAAGAAATGTGACTTGTCCCCATGAAGGACTGCAGGGAGAGAGAAGCGATGCAGAGTCATTTCCCTCCAGCCCAGACAGATTTCATTGGTTGGCGGCACTTTGTTCTCTCTGAATCATACCAAGAGTCACAGTGGCTTTTGACCTGAAGTGATCTGGAGTGAAATAGACCTTTTACTCTGCTGCAGAATGTAAACTTGGGTTTAGTGTCACCCTGTAATTATTCAGACAGGACACCAGTGAGAATGGAGCTCTGTGCTGATTTATAAGACAGCAAGCGGGAACCTTTTCATAATTTTTTAAAGATTTATTTTTTTTTATGAGTACACCATTGCTCTTTTCAGACACACCAGAAGAGGGCATCAGATCCCATTACATATGGTGGTGAGCCAACACGTGGTTGCTGGGAATTGAACTCAGGACCTCTGGAAGAGCAGTCATGATCTCAACTGCTGAGCCAACTCTCCAGCCCTTCATAATTATTTTTAAAACCATTTTTATTTCACTAGAAATGTGAGATTAATAGTTGCACTAGAAACTATGTGACTATAGAGAGAACTGCATGGTCATAATTTTCAGATCTCTTACTACTGGCCTCAGTGTTGAATCACCATCCAGTGAGTAGGCACCAAAGCTGTGTTAAGTTGCAAGACCATCTAGGAATTCTTAACATATGGCTTCCAAACTATAACTATGTAAATTATATAAACAATAACTATAGTAACTATATATGAAAACTATAATAAATTGCTTGACTGGGTTTTATCTTYTATGCAGATCCTTGTGGCCACAATTGCGTTCCTTTTACCAAGTGCAGAGTACTCTTCAGTGGAAACAGATAAAAARGTAAGTGACAGGTTAGGTAGCTTTCCCCAGAGTTATTTTTAAGTATAAGACAGAATGGGAATGACTGTTACTAATGATGGTGTCATTTATAACATTCTTATATGTTGGCTTTAACATTCTTTGCTATGGAGACCGTTTTTGCTTACTAACTTACCCTGTACTTGTATGTCCATTAAATACTGAGTATATACAGGGGCAATTCTGTTTATTTTCCCATGCAGTGGGTCAGTMCTAAAGGCCATAATGTAAGTTCTGCATATGTTTCTTCTTCTAGTTTATTGTATCCTTGCTCCTTTGTCTCTTGGACTGGTGCATGGCGCTGCCCGTGAGTGCCCTTCTCCACCCAGTGTCCACAGCAGTTCTAGAAGAGCTGCACCCATCCCGGGCTCCCTTGCTGGATTATATCTACAGGGTGAGTCTCCTCTAAGCCTTGGGCACAGTCTGTAGATCTACAGATTAAAATGCCAAAATGTTGTACATTTCCTACATTTATGCATTTGTGCCTTCTGAAAATGACCTGTGGAAAGTTATGCATTTGGAAAGAAATGAATAATTGATGAGTAAGTAGAACAGATACAGTTGTAGCAGATCAGTAGTTGCCAGGGTGAAGGTGTATGCACTTCACATGAYTGTCATATTTAAACAACTGCCATTGGATCAGAATGCTCCCAATCTTCATGRCAAGTGATCTGTATCTACTTCATTTCTAAATGGACTGTTTATATTATAGCCTCCTATAATATAGGGTCTGTAGCATAAGCTTCACAAAGATCTGTTTATCAGAGTATGAAAAAAACCATAATGCTTCTAGTAATCTCTTTGCCTTAAATAAACCTCAAGAGGCAGGTGTGGTGGTGCATGTTTATAATCCCAGTGCTTGGAAACATGGGGGCAAAAGGATTGCCTGAGTTCAAGGCACCCTAGGCTATATAATGAAACCCTGTCTCAAAACCAGAACCAAAACAAAAGTAAAAGAACACAAGGAAAAAAAATACTTAGGATATGAGTTAAGAAGTCTCACTTTGTGAGAATAAGAGACTTTAAAATCTGATTTCAATTCACTTTTATTTAACTTTCAAAGTTGTATTAAATTATTTCTTATAATTCATAGGCCCATGTGTCATACTGACTTAAACATAGGTTGTGGTCACGCTGCCCTCTACCATGAGGGCTTTCCCACAGCCTGGCTCTGTCCACCTTGCTGCCTTTGAAGGATGAAAGCCTAAGCTGGGCAGTCACACAAGAACAGAAACAGGCGCCTTTCACTTGTGTTTTCGTTTGCTCTGAGAATATAGGTATTGTTACTGACTTGCTAGTAGCAAAAAGATATTTAAGAGTGGAAAGAAGCCCATATTTGGACATGTTCCTAGGAAGGCTTCCTCTCTCTCAAGCACTGTGGGGGCTGGACAGTTTGTCAGAGCTCAGGAAATGCTGGCGTACAGAGTGCCATGCTTGTCTGTCCTCCTCAGGTTCTACACTGCTGTGTCTGTGGCTCGAGCACATACACACAGCAAAGTCACTATACTCTGACCTTGGCTGACCTGTCATCCACGGACTATGACCCCTTCCTACCTCTGGCAAATGTGAGGAACTCTGAACCAGTGCAGTGCCATGCATCAGCAGACCTGGGGAACCTGCTGACTGTGGAAGAGGGTGGGTATGACTACAGATATACAATCTTATGTTCAGGAAAAGGTAAGATTGTAGTCTTGTCTGTGCTTGTGTTTTGGGTTTGTTTTGGATCCATTGTTGAAGTTGAAATCCCARKTTATAGGGTCTCTGATAGCAAACTGCCTTCCTTGTTTCTTCCTTTTTTTCCTGTTATCTTTTCTCCTCTCCCTTTTYCCCCCACCTTATATTATGCACATGGCTTTGTGTTACTGAAAACCTGTTTGCTTCATACCCATGAAATGTACCAAAAGGCTCRTTTTCTATCCCCAAGAAGCTTTGCAGCTAGTGGGGGAGATAGGACATTGCTGGGCTGATAGCATCTTCAGGACTTCCCATAGGGAAGAACCTAAGCTGGACTCAGCAGGGTGGGCAGGCTTGAAGGAGCTCATAGAACATCCATGCAAGCAGCCCCTCATGCTGAAAGTTGATAGCACCCCAACCCTGAGGCAGACCTCTCTCCCGTGTGCCTTTTGTGGAGAGGAAAGAGACTTAGCAGGCCATGGTCARGTGAAAGTGCAGGGTGTACAGTGTGCCCCAAAATAAGTTCACCCTATTTTAATGACTTACTTATTAGGCCATTATCTGTTCCCAGCATAATTACTACTTTTAAATAAAGTTACAAGCAAGATACACAGTCAAGCCATCTGTGTCACATGTGTTCAGATTGCTCATTGTTAATAACTAACTACTTAAAACAGAAGGAAGGGGAGGAGCTTCAGGAGAACCAGACATTCTAGCTTTGTGTTTCCTCTGGGAAGCTAGAGAGAAGAGGGTACTTGGAATGTTTTCTTGTTTAGTAGTTTGTGAAACCCTCAGCTAGTTTTGTCATTGGTAGACTGCAGATCATCTCTGGTTCCCAGGGAGTTCATGCGGAGCAGACTTCGCTGAAATGTGCAGGAGGGGGTCAGTGTTTCACAGATGTTTCAGAGCCAGGCCCATTTGGGCTTATATTGGAAGTGTTGTCATGGCATAGTTTACAGCATGATTCATAGGGCTCCCGGTCATTTTCCCGTTGCAGAATTCAAACACTCACAAGATACAAACCGAAAGCACAACCTCTGTAAGCAACAGTAGAGGGAAGCTACTTTTCCCGTTTGATATTTTCTGCCGCAGCCCTTYGTCAGTTTGTACCTTTATCGTTAGTTTTGTGCTTACCCTGCTGTCATGATGACGATTTGTTTCCCATGATGAATTGTGAATTCCTGGCTGCTTTCCTGTGGTTTTCTAGATAGTAACATTTCTCTGCTGGAACATTACCGTTCTTAGTTGTAGAGAAATCTTACATATTTTTCTTAGGTTGTGAAGAAAAGTTTAAGTTTAGAATAGATGTAACTGACCTCTTATTTCTTTAAAAAAAAAAAAAAACTTCTTGTGTGACATTTTATTTTCCATTATTGGATATAGATTTCATATACATTTAAAAAATTAATGAGAAATCTGAGAAAATTCAAGATGATCTYGTTCTCCTCACATATTACTCAGAATTTCCCAAGTTCCGGAGATTTGTTTCCTTCTAGGAATTTTATACAGCACAAAACAACATGTTATAAGTAAGCCAGCTGTATAATGTCTGAAACTAGAAGTATTTAGCATGAAGTCATATATTTACAGTGATTTATGTGCTAATTAATATTTGATTTTTCACAGTGTCAGTTTAAAAGCTTTAAGATCAAATTAAAAACCTTAATTTAAATATCTAGTCCTTTTTCCATAAAATTTTAAAGTTTCATTTTCACTTGTTATTAAATTGACTTTTATAAATTATGCCAATTGAAGTTTCCTCAATTTCTCTCAGCCTGAAGTACTATTTCAATCTCTAGCTATAATTTTAGTGTATCTGCCTGCCCATTTTACCTCGTTTTATCAAGCCCTAGGACTCATTCTGTTGTCAAAGTCTTTGTATACATTTAAACTAAAATTTTATAAATCCRTTGCTCTTGATTACTAAATCATGAAATACAAATACAGTTAAGTTCTTTTAAGTTCTCCATGGTTTATTAATATGATGAATTTTCTTAAATATTTTTAGTATTCCAATAACAAAGCATAAACTGTCACAATGATTATTAAATATATTGTTTCCAATCTTTTAAAATAGCACCAAGGTTTGTTAATATCCTTATCAGATCTACCTGCAACCAACAGAGTAGGGTCYCTGGCCCACTTTCTGATCTCATCCACGTGTTTCACGCTCATCTGAGCCCCTGAACTAACCTGTCTAACCTGAAAATGCTTCTTGTTACCTTATTCTTATGTGTATAGACTTTTAAAGTCCCTTTCAGAGTGACGTCTTGATGTAAGTTGATTCTTTTTTTTTTTTGTTGTTTTGTTTTATTGGGTATATTCTTTATTTACATTTCATTTCCCTTTTCCTGGGTTCCCCGCCCCCCAGATGTCCCATATGTCCTTTTCCCTCCCCCGGTTCCCCCATTCACCCCTTCCCACTTCCCTGTTCTAGTATTACCCTGCACTGCTGCATTGGGCCTTTCCAGAACCTGGGTCCACTTTTTCTTTCTTGTCGGAGAGCATTTGGTAGGTGGATTGTGTCTTTGGTGCTCCAAGATTCTAGGCTAATATCCACTTATCAGTGAGTGCATGCCATGTGTTTCTTTAGCMGTCTGTTTCAACTATGTTTTCATATTCAAATAGAATTAGGGTCAAAAAGAGAAAAGATTTAAAAAAAATCAGTCTCACAGTTAAAAACATTGAGCTGGGTGTGTGGGCACACACCTTTAATCCCAGCAGAGGCAGAGGCAGAGGCCAGTGGCTCTCTATGTGTTCCAGGCCAGCCTGATCTGCATAGTGAGGTCCAGGCCAGCCAGTACCACTTAGTGACTCCTTGTCTCATGAAACAAAACAAAAATAACAAACATTCAAACTAATGACCGAAATTTCGTGTTGTCCCCATTATCTCCTCATGGTTTCTTCCTGTTGTTCACAGAGAAAAAAAGAAGAAGTGTGGAACTGATCCCCCTCACTGCACGAATGGTCATGGCCCACCTGGTGAACCACTTAGGTCACTATCCACTGAGTGGGGGTCCTGCCGTGCTGCACAGCCTGGTCAGTGAGAACCACGACAATGCCCATGTGGAAGGGACTGAGCTGTCCTCAGAGGTGTTCAGGAGCCCAAAYCTGCAGCTCTTCGTATTTAATGATAGCACCCTCATCTCCTATCTTCAGACACCAGCAGAAGGACCAGCTGGAGGGACTTCAGGGGGTTCCCTCTCAGATGTGAGAGTCATTGTGAGGGATATCTCAGGGAAGTACTCTTGGGATGGCAAGGTTTTATATGGACCTCTGGAAGGCCGTTTGGCACCCAATGGAAGGAATCCCTCATTTCAGATTTCTGGCTGGCATAATCATATGAGTGGATCTCAGAAAGATTTGTTTCACAGTGAGGAGGGAGATGATGTGCTTGACAGATTACTTGAAAACATTGGTCATACAAGCCCCGAATGCCTTTTACCATCACAACTAAATCTAAATGAGCCTTCCCCAACCCCATGTGCAATGAACTGTGACCAAGAGAAGGAAATCATCGAGGTCATCCTGCGCCAGAGCACACAGGAAGATGAGTATGTACAGAGGTGTAACTCGAATTCTGCAGTAAAGGTCACCAGCCAAAGGCAGCCCTCACCTGTGGAGCCCCGGGGACCCTTTTATTTCTGCAGGTTGTTGCTTGATGACTTGGGAATGAATTCCTGGGACAGAAGGTAACCGAGCTCTGAATGTTTTATCATTGCTTTTATATGAGGGTTAAATTTTTTTTTATTATCAATTTGAGGTTAAAGAATAAGAAATAGAAGTTTTTCTGGATTTCAATAGTTACAGGTTACTTTTTTTAGATTGAAGATAGAAATAAAACTAAATGTACAATACTGRTACACAGCTTGAGTCCCAAACACCCACCAGACCTTTGAAAGCATAGGAACTGTGCTTTTCTTTTCCTCCCTCCCTGACCATACTATTTGTGTTTCCATATAAGATGCAAATGAACTGCAAAAGTAAGTAAACATCCAGCCACAGTATTGATGATGAATGTGAACTTGATGCACCTCAGACAAAGGCACAAGAAGCCAAGAAGAACAGTTTTATCTAGTGGGTAGTGTGTGTATTGGAGGACACCTTAGAGAAGAGGGTGGGATTGACCTGGACCTGAGAGTGGAGCTTTAAAGAAAGGATGAGGAAGATATTCGCAGAACTGGTATTGAAAACAGACACAAGCACTTACACCAAGGGCCATACTCCTTGACTAAAGAGCTTTCTAGTGTCACTAGATGGCAGGGGAGTCACTATGTCTCTGTATAATCAAGGAAAATTGGGCTCATTTTGAAAACTTCTGAATTATTTACTTTTCTTTTGCTATGGTAAAACACTATGAAAAAGGCAACTTATAGAAGAATGAGTTTATTTTAGACATATGGGTCCAGGTGCTTTGGGTCCATAATGGCAGAAACAGCAGGTGACAGAAATGGCAGCTGGACCACAGCTGAGAACGCATATTTCCAACTGGTAACAGGAAGCAAAGAGAGGGCACTGGAAGTGGCATGTGGCTTCTGAGACCTCAAAGCCTGCCCCCAGTGACAAACACTCTCCAGCCAGGCCACATTTCCTAAATTTATTCAAACAGAACCACCAAGTGGGGAACAAGTATTCAATTGCCCAAGAATATGGGAGGCATCTCATTCAAACTTCTACAAGAAGGAGATTGTAGATGGATCAATGATGGCTATCTTAGCATTACTATACTGTGAAGAGACATCATGACCATGGAAACTYTTATAAAGGATAGCATGTAATTAGGGCTCGATTACAGGTTAGTCTATTGTAATCATGGTGGGAACCATGGCAGGCAAAGATACAGGCAGACATGGTGCTAGACAGGTAGCTAAGAATTTTACATCTGGATCCCCAGGCAGCAGAAAGAAAGAGACACTGGACCTGACATGAGCTTCAGAAACCCCAACGCCTACCCCCAGTGACATACTTCACCCAACAAGGCCACACCCACCTCAGCAAGACTCAAGGCTACACTTCCTAATAGTGCCAGCATTCCCTAATGTCCAAGCAYCCAGACACACAAGCCTATGGGAACACGGGGTCATTCCTATTCAAACCACCGCATAGCTGTTTGGTGTTGGACTAGAAAATAGCAAAGTTGGTCTGTGGTCACATGATTTCTTCTTGCATACTTTTTTTCCATGCAGGAAGAATTTTCATTTGTTGAAGAAAAATTCAAAATTACTGAGAGAGCTAAAGAATCTGGACTCACGTCAGTGGTATGTGAAATATCTTTGTCTAACTTTGTGAGAACATGGTATCAAATACACTTTCAGGAAGAAAGGTACCCACAGAGAAACCNTTATAAAGGATAGCATGTAATTAGGGCTCGATTACAGGTTAGTCTATTGTAATCATGGTGGGAACCATGGCAGGCAAAGATACAGGCAGACATGGTGCTAGACAGGTAGCTAAGAATTTTACATCTGGATCCCCAGGCAGCAGAAAGAAAGAGACACTGGACCTGACATGAGCTTCAGAAACCCCAACGCCTACCCCCAGTGACATACTTCACCCAACAAGGCCACACCCACCTCAGCAAGACTCAAGGCTACACTTCCTAATAGTGCCAGCATTCCCTAATGTCCAAGCAYCCAGACACACAAGCCTATGGGAACACGGGGTCATTCCTATTCAAACCACCGCATAGCTGTTTGGTGTTGGACTAGAAAATAGCAAAGTTGGTCTGTGGTCACATGATTTCTTCTTGCATACTTTTTTTCCATGCAGGAAGAATTTTCATTTGTTGAAGAAAAATTCAAAATTACTGAGAGAGCTAAAGAATCTGGACTCACGTCAGTGGTATGTGAAATATCTTTGTCTAACTTTGTGAGAACATGGTATCAAATACACTTTCAGGAAGAAAGGTACCCACAGAGAAACCCAGAGTGTTTCTGTAGCCCAGAATCTGTTGACATTGACTTTGACTGAGCCTTTAGTGGTTTGGTTTGGTTTGGTTTGGTTTGGTTTGGTTTTTTGCATTCTGTTTTGTTGAGACAGGGACTCTTAAGTTGCCCAGGCTGACCTTCAACATACTCTGTAGCCCAGGTAGGCCTCAAACATGTAATTAATTCTCCTGCCTCAACCCCTAAGTAGCTGGGATCATAAACTTTCTTTAAAATTTAAAAAAAAAAAAAAAAAATCCCATATCTTGTTCCGTTTTAACTTCATGGCCTCTTTTTCATTAATAACATACACACCATTATGGATATACACAAAAAAGATTTTGTTATTAAGTTCTCTTAAAGGTGTGTATGTGCATCCGCACGTAAGCTTTTGGGTCTGTTTAGTGTTGTTTATGTGTCTATGTATTGAAGGCTGTTGACCTGGGAGTGATTCTGTGTATTCCCATCAGTAATGAGTAAGGCACTCCTAACTCCCATGGCCTACCCTGCATTTATTTGATGGTAGCCACTCTGGCTGAGATGAGATAGAATCTTAAGGCAAATTTAGTTGGCATTTCTGTGGTGGCTGAAGATACTGGGTACTTAAAATGATTTGTAGGCCACTTGTATTTCTTCTTTAAAGAACTATTCTGTTCCTTGCACTTTTTGTTGATTTGGTGACTTGGGGTTCGGTATTCAGCTTTGCAGTTCTTTGTGTGTCCTGCACGTTAGGCCCTGTCTAACATTAGTTGTCGGAGTTTTTTATTTTTCTCATTCTATAGTTGTCTCTTCAGGATGGTGATTTTCTCTCTTGCTGTGCAGAAGCTTTTTAATTTAAGTAATACTATTTGCGTTCTTGGAATTATTTCCTCTGCTCTTAAGAAATCCCTGTCTACTCTTTTGTCTAGAAGTAGTTTCCCTGTTTTACTCTGGCAGATTCAGGCTAAAATATAGGTCTTTTTGTTTGTTTTTAGTTTGAGACAGGGTTTCTCCATGTAGCTCTGGCTATCCTGGAACTCGATTTGTAGATCAGGCTGGCCTCAAGCTCAGATAGCCAACCTGCCTATCCAAGTGCTGAGATTAAAATCATGGCCACTATGCCAAGCTTTAAAATGTAGGTCTTTAGTCCATTTTGAAATAGAGTGAGAAATAGGGATCTAATTTCATTCTTATACACCTTAAACAGTCTGCTTTTCTCTCTTCTTTATGTTTGGTTTCACTGTTAAAAATCAGTGGTTGTAATTGAATGGGTTTGTTTTGAGTTCTCACTCAGTAGCCTGTGCGTTTGTGTGTAAGTGCCATGCTGTTTTCTAAGCAAGTATTTTCATTATCATTTGTGTTCAGTTGACTTTCTTGTGGTTTTATTGTTTATTCTTAAGTAAATGCTTGGCTCAAGTCACTATTATTTTCATATTAGGTCTATAACTATGATATTTTATTGATGGTTTTAATTCTTGAATCTATGTATGACAGCAACAACTGGTCAAATAGTGAACTCTACCTGAAATTAAAATACCATACACACACACACACACACACACACACACACACATACACACACACACACCTCTGAAGAGTTTTCCTCCCCTACTTTCGGGTTAGTCAGTTTGAAGATAGATAGAACGATTGATTAGTTCATAACTGTTGTGTGGCAGGTCCTGATTCAGCCTGGAACTTGTTGAGCCAGCTTGTTAGTAGTGGGCCTGCTGACAGGAGACAGCCTTCAGGCTTTTCTCTCAAGTCAGGAG